>JAZHYW010011595.1:0-44625 GCA_037355805.1 Ixodes ricinus | reverse complement strand
TTGCTCAAAATGAAACCAGGTGGTCTCATCTCGGTCTCACAGAAAAAGAATTGTCAAGCGTCTAGTGCAGCCTTAGCAAAGCTTTTTTAGGCTTTTATAGATAGGCCGACAGAGTTACTTTCGAACAAACGAGCCAAAAAATAGATTATGGACAACAGAATCAAGGTTAGACATTCCCCTGAAACGAATAGCCAAGTGAAATCATCACTTAGCTGTGAATGCTCGAGGCGGACGCAACCTGCCAACTCGATAGCCTCCACCAAAAACTCTTTTCAGTGCATCAGTTGGCAAAGTAAACATGAAACACATGCACGATAAAGACAGGCATTGTACGATGGTTCCCACATCAAGCGTAGCTGGCGTCCTAACGACACTGTGACATGGCACGTCCCGATGTCGCATTGTGGTGAGGCCTTTGTGGCTGACGTAAGCAGAAATTGCAACCACATATTTTGGTCATTCCACAGCAGTGTCAGCTTTATGCAGTTTCAATGTTCTCAAGCTCTCGCGAAGTTCCTGCAAGCACCATGAGTGACAAGGAAGATGTTGCGATATCCCATCTATACTACAAATAAACAGAGCATTGCTACAAACGACAATCATGCCGAGAAGCGGTGCTAAAATGCTGAAAGATAGTGCATGTTTTGGTTTTGCTGCACATTGGATTTGACTTCGAAGTTCAGAAGGTGAAAAGGAATTGCAACGGCCAGGGTCCTCTGGTGTAACAACCGCTACGAAGTCACGTAAGCAGTATGGAAAGGTGTTAGCTGTGCTCGGGGCTCACGTTTCGTAATGATGCACTGTGCCTGTTGTCAGGCGCCCGTCACTATATACCTCAAACAGTGCGAGAAAAGATGTGGGTAGGTAAGCAGTGAAAGCCAGTCAAGCAGCACCAAAACAGGACCTGGAAGGGTACATGGGCTCATCCAGCTTTAACGCCAGAGGAAGCCCGAGGCCAAGCTGGGCTTTGAAGTGGAGCCTGAGCAGAATGCACACGGGGAACCAGACAGGCCTTCCTTAATGTCAGTCACAAAAGGTGCCTACCACACACTATTGAGTATATAGGAGGTAGATTTTTTGACGGTCTTTCCTCGAAATAAGCTTCAGTCATTTTCCATGATCCCGGTTGTTCCTTGGGGTCTCGAGAAATGACAGCCCCGCCATGTACAACGACAAATGCCAAAAACAGCACCAGAAATGCAAGAACGCACGAGGGAGACTTATTTTCGTCGTTCACATTTTCTGCCTTGTATAGGGACGCAACGCACCCTTGTGGTGATTGCTGGCAACCGGCAATTGAGCACCCATTATCAGCATACTATGCTATGCTCCATGACACCTATCCAGGCAGGTCAGTCATGAAGAGCTTGGCAAACACTATCCTCTGGTACCCCGGTGTTGACGAAGACATTTAAGCCATTTAAGAAGGTGCGAAGCATGTGCTCAGTCTGTTGCATCCTCTGGTGTAGGTTACGAGGTCCGCTGGTCGAATACCAAGCAATGCCGAACACGGCTCATATTTTGCCATGTTGCTGGAGAGTTACGTAATACTGATCGTGGTCCACTCAGACACAAAGCAGATAGAATCATCGGCCAGTATCACAGTGGAGGAGATGCCAGCTCCTCCGCGTACGGGCAGCGTCGATGAAGCTTCGTGGCGCTCGTGTGCTCGTGCACGCTGGTTCTTCGCCGTAGGGTCTCAAGCAAGGACGCCAATGAAAACAGCAGCCGTCTTGTAAACGCCACCTTCTTGGAAGGCCGGAGCTGGGCGGCCATCTTGCGCGCTGAATATATTCCATCCATCCCTAAGCTGAGACTGCGGTGAAAGCTACGTCCTCAATGGACCAGTCATACATCCCCCTCTCGTTACGTGATCACGCTCCCGCTCATACCCACTTGCCGAGGACTGGGTCAAGTGATGAAAGGAAGGCGGCTGATTTGTTCGGCAGGCACATAGTTCGCACTGCACACTCAGCTTAGGGGTGAACGGTGTATAGGGCAGCACGTCTCAATGCAATAAAATTTCGTAAAGTCTAAAGCCGGGTACAGCAGAGCGACCGGCCGGAAAGATCAGAAGGTTTGAAAGGCCATCGCTCAATGCAAGGAAATTTCGTGACAGTCCAAAACCGGGTACAGCAGAGCGACCAGCCAGGGAAAAGATCAGAAGGTTTGAAAGGCCGACGTCTTGCAGGGCAGACTGGTAAAGTGAACGATCGCGAGCGTTGGAACACTGTGAAGAACCCCAAGGGCTTATTTATTGTCCTAAAAGAACTGAACGAACTACAAGCATGGGAACACTGCAATATCCTCAAAAGCTTATATGCTGCCCTGAAAAAAACTAAACAAGCATGAGCGCCATAACGTCGTGAGAGAACCGCGAGGGCTCCGTTTCTGCCCAGGAAAGAGTTAAACAGTTGAAAGAACGGGATGGGCAGACGCATCAGAATATAGTAGCGGCCGACGCACTAAAATATAGTGGTAGGTGACGCACCAAAATGTGTGATTCTCTGATTTAGAGGCGACCATGTTGGTGGTTCGACGTACAGGCTGCTACTTGGCGGCAGGAGACATCCAGGAAGGGCCGGTAGAGCGGCAGGGCTGGGACGCCCTGATGGGTGACGATGAGGGTGGTCGATTTTCAGGTTTAGGTTTAATGAATCTTAGAGCAGAACATCAAAACTGAAGAACACGACCGGCGAAAGAGGCGCGAGTTCAGGCTCGAGCTGGCACTCGTGACAACACAAACTAATCGCCCGCGACGACTAAAGCTATACGCACTACATCGTGCACTTCGACCGGAAATGGCTATACGCACTATGCGGAGAGCATATGCCATTTGGGTCACTCTTTTCGGACGGCGCGTGTATCACTGGCGCGTGTATCAAAATGACATTGACGACATTGACGCCAAAGGCCCTTTGATGTACATGTCATTTAAGCAGTGCCACACTGAAACTCAAATGGCATTTAGCGTAAAGGTCCTTTTCGTGAACCTGAGTTCCAGCAACTCCTTCATGGCTGCTAAAGGCGTACTCTCGTCAGCAGCGGTCTAAACTAGAGAAGCGAATTGAAATAAAAGAGCGTACTGATATCCGAAATCAATGTTCTTATTTGTTTATTATTAAAAAGGAGCGTGTTTCGCGTATATTTTGTTCATACCTCGCTCTACTAATACTTTTCTTTATACTCTAGGCCCCAGCTATATAGTAGGGCTCGTCGTCCCGCTGCTCGCCTGCTCGCATCGTCCGCTTCGGCACTTCGGTTTTCCTCCCTCGATTTTCCTTACAACCGTAGTTATCTAGCTTTTATTCTCTACTTCATATTTTATCATCTTTTAACAGTGTATTGCTAACCGTACTGTGTATATTTAATATCTTTTTGTACATATATATTTCTGTATCTCACTCTCGCGTCGTGCAATATGTTGAATGGCGGAGGAGCGTCCACGACTGTAGGAAGAGGTCGCCGCGCTTCCATTGGAGGGTTGAGGCGACCTGGGCGCTGATACGACTTTGGGAGGATCGGCTGGAGGACCATAGAGTAATATAGTAAACGTAAAGAGAGGACACTGGAGCCGATTAGCGGCCCAGATAGTGCGTTTAATACCCTCCGCTGCGTGGCGCTTTTCTGCAATTTGGTTTAAATCAATTAAAACTCTTTCTGTGAAAAGTATTTATTTTTTAAATTGCTATGCTTTAAAATTATTTAAAGTACTTAAAACGACTAGATAGTTTAAATCAAATGCGTCACGAAAACCACGTGATGAATGGCGCCTGCCATGGTCTGCCCATAGAGTAATATAGTAAACTTAAAGAGAGGACACAAGCGCGGTTTCGCGGCCCAGATACGTGCGTCGTACTACCCTCCGCCAGGCGGCGCTTTTGAGTAATGTGTTTTACATTATTTTCTTTAAAAGTATTTCTTTTTTAGAATTGTCACACCCTAGTTATATTTAACATATTTAAAATATTAAATAGTTTTCAAATACTACGTCACAATCACGTGATGTATGGCGCTTGGTATAGTCTATGGATGGCGTCTCCGCATGGTTGGCATGGGTTCCCGTCTGCCCTTCTCCCCACCGTGCTTCCTCAACGCTCTTCGGTCGCCTCGCAAGCAACGAGGGGACGCATAACCACTCGCGTTCTCGAAACGTTCACCTTGAGTTCGTGCTTCAGGTAGCCGAGCAGCTTCAGTTCTTCGTTTTCGCGCCGTAATTGGCGTCGGGTCGTCAGGCCGTCGGGCCCTACTTCTCTTGAACAGAAGGTAAGTTCTTTGCAACTTTATATTTTGCGTTGATTAGCACAAAGATAGCGTAAACAGCACGACACTTCTTTCACACACTGGTGTTGATCCGTCACGCGTGCAATAAGTTTTTGCTGTATTGTGACGCCGATCGAGCTATATCATCTTGTGACATGTCGGATTCACTTTTCGTTTATTTTTTCGTCGGCCGATAGTTTTCTGCCTTCGATATAAACTGCAGGAACATGTCGTTGAGCTTGGATCCAATAGATGATGGAACTTAAATGCTCTTCGTCGCTTTTCCCCCGCTGAATCAGGTGATGCCCTACGGAAGTTACTGCTGCGTGCACTGGTGCGCCAACCATGAAAAGACAAATAAAAAGCCGGGTGTTAAGTTTTTCCCGGATTCCACGTGATCCAGGTACGTATATATTTCGATTCAGTCCTTACTTAGACCATTGTTCTGGAAGCAAACACTCAGTATAGCTGAGAAAAGGTATGTTTTGCAAAGACAACATACGTTTTTCAAATATTCTGTACGTATGGCAAGTCAAGAAAACTTCCAAGTATGTCGGGGCTAGATAGATGGTGTTGTCTGAGTTACACACCACGTTTAACAAAAACAAAAGGGAAAACAAATTAAGATTTTCAGTAAGAACAAACTTTCACAAATAGTTTGCAAATGACACCCATAAAGTGATGAAATGCACAACCAGCCAAAACTTTCTTTGATATAGCTTTAGCATGAATACAAAGACACCGATCTCTTTCATGTTGCGTGACCGGGTGGGTTTCAAATTCATGACAATTGTTTGTTTGCCCATATAGTACTGCACTGTAAAAAGAGAAAAAAAAAAAAAAACTATCGGAGGGGATATACAACCGTGAACTTTGCGAAACGCGAAGGTTTCGCTTTGCGGTGGCATTCAAAGCTTCCGATATGCCAAAGGGCAGGAGCTCTGCACGTTTGGAGCTGCTATCAGGGACTCAAACCGAAAAATAAAGGTTTCGGTTACGGTTACGGTTACCGCTTCCTGTTGATAACGGTTTCGTTTCGGTTTTTTACGGTTTCCATTTTTACGGTTTCGGTTACCGGTTACACGTTCCTAAAAACCGGTTTATTTCGGTTTTTCCAATAATGTGTTTAATTGGAATGCTAGACAGCCGTTTTATAATAAACGGTTTAAAGAAGTCCCAGATATCCAACAACGTGAAATTCAACGAGCTTAGAAACGTCTTAATACTTCTAATTGGTCGAAAGTTGCACACGTTTCTAGCTCCAACGCTTGTTCACTACATCTACTTACATTCTATAGTTTGATACCCGAGCATACGTGTTACTTCCGCTACTTGGGGATCATCGCATTCTATATAAAAAAAAAATTGAAAAAAAATATTCCTACTTTGTTGTTGGGCAGCATTTGTAGATAACCCTAAGAAAGTTCCCACTGAGTTCTGGAAGAGCCATTTGCACCTTCTCGTCGCTATAGTTTATTTCAACCTAATACATGCAGACGAGTCTTCGCCCACACTGACGGAAGGAGCAGAACTATAGCCATCTTCTAGTAAAATACTGCTAAGTGCAATAAAGTAATAAAATTGAGAGCTGGGCTAGTTGGTGAAAGTCATACATAATATAAATGCAATAGCCCAAAAGAAGGAAGACTAAGGAGCTGAACGAACAACACAGAAACAACACAGAAAGCTGCAAAAATATGTCATGCGTTGTTCGTTCCTTTCCCTAGTCTTCGTTGTTGTGCCATGTTACACCTACGTCATGTTTGCTATTTCCAAGCAATTGCCTATGGTTATCGAAGCGCACGTCTCTCGCTGGCTGATTCTGTGGCGCTAGAAAAATGGTGCATTAATATATAAGAAAAACTAAAAAAACGTGTGGACGGAAAAAATGAAAATAAAGTGCGGACGTACCTTATTTATACTGTATATATATATATATATATATATATATATATATATATATATATATATATATATTCGAAAATATGCAGATGAATGAACAGTACTTCATCGAATGAATCAATGTTTTACGAAACCGCCGAAAGCCAAATTAAATGGCGGAGCCAAGATTTGAACTCTGGGCCTCCCAATGTCCTGTCGGGTGTGCTTATATTATATTATATTATATTATATTATATTATATTATATTATATTATACAGGCCCCAGGCTACCTGGCATTTTGAATTCCTCTTTATGGCTCTGGGTTTTTCCTTCTTTGTCCACCTGTTTAACACAGTTTCAGACCAAATTCCTCTTTCACCCAACTGACTTCCCTTTCTTCTGCGTGTTTGGTCGACTTTGCCGCACTGCCCACCGCTCCACCTTCCCCGCTACCCAACAGCGCATAGGCAGATGCCTCCGGAGTCGGTTTTGGATTACTTATAGGGGGCTATGTGCAGGCAATCATAGCCCCTCTGCCGAGGCTAATATACCTCTGGGAAGGACTCGCCGCGTTCTGGTGCGCGTGCATTGGCGAGAAAGGGAGTCTTCTACAAGCGGACAACACAGCTTTGGCTCTAGCGCTGCACCGCGGCCATGGACGAGCTTTGCCTTGGGCTATTGCCAGTGCCGTTTCTCTTCTTTTTCTTAATAAAGATATCTCAATAAAATGGGTACCGTCGGTCATGAGCCCCGCCGACCTGCCGTTGTGGGCTTGACACGCGATGGCAAGCCGGCGGGCCATTGAGTCCTCGCGCTCTCAGCGCGAGACATCTTTTCTTCTCGTGCAGAGGGCGGCGGACGAATCGAGGAAACGTGCGAACGGTTTCCTGAGCTTTTCAATAAATGTTAACAAATAAATAAATAAAAAAAATGGCACAGGGAATAGCCCAAGGCAGCTCGTCCATGGCCGCAGCGCAGCGCGAGAGCGAAAGCTCTGTTCTCCGTGTGCAGAAGTGCTCCTTTCTATACTCTGTTTCACCTTATGATGTACCGCAGAAAAGGCCACAAGCGCGAGCTCCTTGCTCTGGGGCAGATCTCGGTGGCACAAGCTCTCGTGACTTAAGAGCAGCTGCCAACGCTATGAGCTCGCGCTTCTAGCCTCCGCTGCGGTACAACGTAAGGTGAGAACGGAATATAGGCAATACACGCGCACCACAACACGGCGAGTCCTTCCCGAAGGCATATTGGTCTCGGCCACGGTGTAAGATAATACTCTTCAGGTGAGGACAGCACGCTCCTCGCGCAGTGCAGATAAATTTCGCTTTTCACTCTCTCTTACTATGGTTTGTAGCGGCGCCGGCAGATGACTCGTCAATCCGTGGGCATGCGGCTCTGCGGGCACGGTGGCCGCGGAATAATGCAGCCTTTCGGATGCCCGTCGAACGAACACTATCTGATTCCCTCGCGCCGCGCGTTCAGCCCCGCCGTGTCCTCTCCTAAATAGTGTATCTTACACCGTGGTCTCGGCAGACAGGCGATTATAGCCTGCTCACAGTCCCCAACATCTACGCCGTAACCGAATCCAAGGCATGCATCTGCTCATGCGCAGTTGGGTAGTGGGGAAAAGGGGGAGCGGTCGGCAGTGCGGCAAAGTCGGCCAAACACGCAGAAGAAAGGGAAGCCAGTTGAGTGAAAGAGAAATTTGGTCTGAAACTTTGTCAAACGAGGGACGAAGAAGAAAAAGCCAGTTATAGAGAGGAAAGTAAAATGCCAAGTAGCCCGCCGCCCCCTAGAGCGCCTCCAGCGAGTGGAGGACGCGAGGAATGGCTCAGAGCCGTTCTGGCGTGTGCGAAATGGTGTCATCGGCTGTGTCGAGCCTGAACCCAAGAAAACCAATGCGTCGCGTGCGCTCTGCTCGTGTCGCTGAGGTTTAAGCGAAATCCCGACCGCAGCAAGTCCTCCACGAGGAGGCGCACCGTAGACGCCAACCTGTCTGGGTCGGGACGGGCGCACAAAAAGTTGTCTATGTGAGACCAAGCCCAGAGTCCACGCGCGCGCCAGACAGGGCAATGGTTGTTGCCCTAGCAACAACCATTGCCAGGGCAACAACCCTGGCAATGGTTGTTGCCAAGAGCTGCCTGTAATACGGCGCCGGGTGTATCACGAAGGTCATACGGCAAAAACGGCGGTAACGGCGGCCTACTCTAAATGTGTTCAGGTTACGGGAGGAGGGATGAAGCGCAATATGGTAAAAGACCTTGGCAATGTCGAGCTTCACCATATACGCTTGAAGCGGGAGGAGGTTTACTTTGATGGCCTGGGGTAGCGGAGTCAGGCGGAACTGAGGTGCCAGGGCCCGTTTGCTCGAAGCTGGTTAACTAACCGCGGTTAACCGGATTTCCCTACGAGGGGGAATTTTAGGTCATGTGACCGGCAGAGTAAGGACGGCGGGGAAACATGGCGGTGCCCCACTCAGTGGGCACCGCTCGCTTTGGAACTAATACGTCGTTGTAGCTGCAATATCGGGCGCGTTTGTCAGCAATGAATGGTGCAGAAGGCTTTCGATTTGCCCTACCTCACTTAAAACGCAAAGCATGAGCAATGACCTTGCCGCATTTTTTAGATAGTCTTTCGATTCTGGCAATTCCTAAGCCTAAATGAACGCGACAGTTGTCGGCATGGCAACGTCTTTGAAAAGTGGATTGCCTTGACTCAATCGGTCGGGTACTGATAGCACACAAAAGCAGACAGCGTTCCCATAGACCTTTTGCTAAATTTTCCAAGCACCGAGGTGCATGCTACGAGGGTAGTTACACGGGCTGCGCGTGCTGGCGTCTGCAGTAGTAAGTATTCTAAAGCAAAAAGCCTACAACAAATTTTGCCGTGCACGCGCGTTCGTCAAAGATTTATTATAATTATTTACTTCGAATATTTTATAAGTGGGAGGCCAGCGCGCGCGGATCGTTGAATTAACACTTTCTAGGGAGAATACATCCTCACTGATCTCTATTGTAGTAGGCTGGATCGCGGATCGGGAGCCCGTCGGTGTCGCCACCGGCGGCCATTGCTTGACACCAGGCAATACACGCAAGTCTATGGGAGAAACGCACAAAAGTAAGAATATTGAAGCATGTACGCTGTGCTCGGAGGCGAGTATTTTATGGTGTGCTGCGATCCTTATGTCGGGTGTTTGGAGATCGAATCGGTATTTGTCAAACGTTCGAACGCCGATTAAAAAAATCAAACGTACCGGAGCACCTACGGCTGAGCTGGCAAGCTTGCTCTCGTAGTGGAGTAAACAAAGGAACTTGCCGTCAATGAGACCGTCCTCGGGGAAGCCCAGAAGTTGATGAATGACAAAGAAGTTCCATCTCGACAGCGGCTTTCCGGGAGTGAGCGAATTCCGCGTAGCAAAGCCTTCGAGCTTGTCGTCTGCTAAACCCAACTCAACGAAACCGCCACCGACTCCGCGGTAACTCTAGGTAACTCTCGCCTCATTGAGCTGCACTACATTTTTCGCCCAGCGGAGTCACTCTCGACCACAAAATATTTATTTATAAGAACTGCGAGGGCTGTCAGTTTTAATGTTTGTACGCAAGCTATTTGACGGGCTTATCGAAAAGCAGCCAAAAAGTTTCAGTGCCGACAACAGCTTAGAAACGGGGGAAACGGCACTTTTTCTCGTTCTTCCCATAGAGTCCCATGCATTGGCTGGTGTCAATCAATGGCCGCCGGTGGCGACACTCGGCCCCAGCTGCCGAGGCCGCGGTCCGCGATCCAGCCTACTACAATAGAGATCAGTGGTTCTCCTCAATGTTAGGGTAATTTACTAATAGGTCAATTTTCACTGGAGCCGAATTACAGGTTTTTAAATTTATGACGGTGTTACATACAGTTCTTACATGCTGGCCAACCATGCTGCCGGTGTAACGCCCGCCTTTCACTACTCACTTCTTTCTCATCGTTTCTAGGACTGAATTTCGTCGTCCTCTTTCGAACTTGGAAGGAAATTTCAACGAGGCTTGTCTTCACTTCAGACAGTCAAATATTTAGGAATTTTCCAAACAAGGGTTAATTTAGTTTTGCCTTACCGATTATCTGTGCCACGAGCAATAAAAATTGTTTCTTGAGCTCAAATGTATGCCGCGCTGCGTCGCGAAAACACGGTAGCGCGCATTTTTGGGTCCCCCCATTTCGGGAACCTTTCCACGGAAGCCACTTATATTCGCTACAGCCAGGAGGTGACACCAGCTACCACCCCATAATAAAACACGAAGCTATCGCTCATCCAGCCCTCGTCAAACTTGGCTAGGTACTTTTAGGTAGCTAGTAGGGAAGGGCGGTTAAGTTTTAACCGCGGTTAAAGTTAACCGGCTTCGAGCAAACGGAGTAAGTGCTGCGCAGTCCAAAACAAAGCGGGACTCGGTGGCTGAGTTGGATACGAGGAAGACGGGGTTGAAGTACAGACCACGTGCGTTCGATGATGCCGCCAACATGTTGGTTCTGGCGGCATCGACCGTGGGGACCTGGTCAGGGAGAGGTGGGCGGGCCGTAAAGCAAGAAGCCTTCATGCAGGAAATGGAAAGTGCGCCGAAGTCGGGCGGCCCGTGGAAACTATGCCTCAATAAACATTGCCCAGTCGACTTGAGGTGCCTACTGGGTCGGGTGGACTGGCGGCGGAGGTCCCATCGCTTTCGGCTTGTAGGCAGTGCTACTCAGGTCCGAATCGAAGTCTTCGACGTCACTTTGTTTGTTTGTAGTGTGTTCCTTTGTGTTGGTGTGGTTTTCCTCCTCGCCATCGTACGTGCCGAAGGAGTCGTCATCGGCGTGGGGCGCGATGACACTGTCGGTCCTGCTGAACCACGCCGGGATTCGCTCTGCGGCGGTGGCCGTCGAGTTCGGATCCAATGGGTCGTTTTCTTCGGTCCATAATCAAGCACGGGCAAGAAAAAGCAGAGACGCCAGCTTCGCAAAATGCATGGGCGAGAACGTCCTCGACCGGGAAAACGTCCAGGAGCAGACGACCATGCCGTCGATTACGGCACTGGTGGGTTTTGAAGACCCAGGGTAGCTGCCGGACTCACAGTTAGGGGGGGGCCTCTTGAACTTGGTGCCTGGGCGGTAGCTGGTGTTCGCGGGACCACGAGACGTGTGGCGTCCGCGTCGAGGCTGGTTGGGTAGTTGGTCGGGGAGCTCTCTGAAAACCTCGGACTCGAGCCTGTACGTCTGGGATACTATAGACGTCCTCTAGTTCCCTCTGGCGACGACGTGGAAAAGTTCCAGTCTATCGAAAATGAGGTGCTGGTGTTCGGTGAGCATGGTATCCCAGTAGAACCGATACGGGTTGAGATGACGGATCCCGTGGTCATCTCTCGTGGACAAACTTCTGGTGTTCTGGGCGAGGTCGCGCAGAATGTCGTAGGCCCGACGGACCCTCGCTTGTGGAATGGGCGGTGGGGCTCCAGTGCAGGCAGTCGGATCGCGTAGGTGACTCTCGTAGAAATGATTCCCGTAGTAGCCATGCCTCCGGCGGAAGCATGGAAAGGGCCCCGGCGATGCTAGAAGCGATCTTTTGGCGCGTCTGTAGATGTTTGAGCTCACCGTGCTGACGTTCGAATAGCTCGCGCTAAGAGTTCTGCGACAGGGACTGTTGAGACTGCTGGCCGTGTGGGGCGAGACCGACCTTGGCATCAACGATGGAAGCGGGGCAGCTCCCAAGGTTGAGGCGATGGAGGCATAAATGGCATCCCCTGTCTGTTGGACGAGGGCGGCTCCGTCATCGGCGGCCAAGTGCGTTGGCGCGTTCGACGACGAGGCATCCATTCCTTGGCTTGTTCTCTTGTCATGCTGAGATGCGTGGCAGTGCCGGTGGCTGCCACTGGGTTCGGAAGAGAGTCTCGGCAGGAAAAGAAAAAACTCGGAAACCCTTCGGACGTTTCCTCGTTCCTTCCGTCGCTCCCGGTATATATATATATATATATATATATATATATATATATATATATATATATATATATATCATACAAAACGCCAATGTCGAACCTCTGATATTTTTTTTCTTTCTGTGTTGTTTCAATATCGTCGCTCGCGACACGTTTCAGACTAAATGAACACCAGGTTGTTTTTTTTTGCGCCAGCTCTGCATGATGGTCAATTTACCTCGTTTATTCAAACTGCCTACTGCATGTCAGGAACATCGGTGGTTTTGATAGAACTGAGTTTGATGGACATCTGAGAATTCTAACTTATTAGTTAATACCCTGAAGGCAACACGCAGTGAATACATGTAGAGATGTAGGAGTGTGGCAGATTCAGAAACAGAGACTTTTTTTTAATTATAAGCTCGACCACTGAGTCCAACTAAGTATTCTTAATCCTGAAGTTAGATTGAACGGAAATATATTACCAGATGCACCACTCGCCGAGAGTATCTCTGTCAAATGGCCACAGCATTTAAAGATCTCTCCTTCAGGTCATACTTGAGAAAAACTAATATTTTTATATTTCGGTTAATATCGGTTAAAACCGGTTACCGGTGCATAATTTTCGGTTACGGTTACGGTTACGGTTTTTATAAATTTTAAATAACGGTTTCGTTCCGGTTACGGTTACTGAAAAAATTTCGTTCCTAAACGGTTTTCGGTTTCGGTTACGGTTACGGTTTGAGGTCCCTTCGGCTTTTATATCGCCATTTCGATTTCAATGAATGTATCCATCGAGTGCGTCAGACTGTACAATGATTTTTTCAGGATCAAAGACGCGGGCATGTGTATATGCTATGCCGGCCTGGAGCTCATAGGAAAGACCGCCACACAGCTCAATGTCGGCTACCGCATCTTTATGTGAACACTTCACTACAAAGGACTTTATGGATCCTGGACAGACAGAGACTTACCAAAACTGCTGTCCCTACTGTTCGACCGGCAATAAGTAAGCTCTCTGCAACAACACAAGGTAATAACTTTTTCTTTGCTGGCAGATAGTAACAGGTTCCAATTTTATATTTTTGTTGTAACCAATGCTAGCTCTACTTTATTGGTGCCACCTGCCAGCATGATGTTAATGCTGCTCCCTGGCACAGTCTCGATTGTAAAATCGGCTTTATTTTTGTTTAATTAGTTGCCACACAACTGTTGTATTTCCAGTTATTTTATTGTTTTGTACATTATCTTGTAACATCTTAGCCTTATGCATAGCATTTCTTTTCAATGGCAATGACAGCCCAAATTAGTTGAAATAATGCTACTACAGCCGGAGGTCACTCTGCATTAAAACATGGCAATTTGTGTCCTCCAATCGAGTGTTCTGCCAGTGCTGTATGAGTTCTGACATGGCATGTTTGGTGTGTATCAGTCAGTGGTGATGCATACCAAATACAATATACAGCCCCTGTTTATATCGAATTTGGCAAGAGTAGAGGATCGGACTTTCACCATACAAAGTAGACCTTTGACGTCCATGTTTAGTGTGAGCGTTTGCTAAACATGCTGCTTCGTTTTCGTGCTCAACAAGAATATGACATGGAGGGCCACAGAACGTCACCTTCCACTGGGTGCTCATGTTAAGCCTATTTATTTTAGAAATGATGTCCATATCTAAGATGCAAACATTGTTCAACAGCACCGGTAGCCACAAGAAGAAACACCCGGTATAAGATCAAGATCTTGACGCGTCAAGCAGCCTTTTACATTTGCATGTGTGAACTTTGTGTCGAATATTTATTGATATCTTTATTCACATATCTGGGGCATTTTGCACAGCTCCAGTCAGATATTTAGGTGTGTGCCTTATATGAAAAAGCGTGGCACGTGCAGCATACGCCTTCCTGTGATTTTGTGTTTGTTTTTATTGTCATGATCAAGGATATTGTGTTAAGCAATGATATCCTGGCTTTCGGTTTTTGTTGTGCCTGCTCGGAGATGTTGCACTTGTAAAGACAACATTTTTTTTCTAGATCCTGAGATCCATTTTGCAGCATATCAGTTTTCATTCTTCTCACATTCCGAAAGACGTGCTCAATGTTCGGCCACGTCTCGCATGATGCAAGTTTCAGGCTGTGTGAATTGGTGTTTTGAATTGCGTACAAATTTGTTTCTTGCTGTATGTAGTGTGCGTGGCGTTCTGTTCTGATTGGTAATGATAAACACATTATATTTATTGATACACTTGCTTTTCATGTGTAAGCAGTCGTGATAGGAAAAGTAATTGCTCACTCTGTTCACATCCGAAACTGTTTGGTACGGTTCGGTTAGAAATCATTATGTAAATTTTTCTATTTGCAAGAATACCTTATATTTCTTTTATATCTGATTGTATTAATGAGAGTATTAGTTCCTTGCAGAACATAATGTGCTTCATATCTTATTTGCTTGTTCATATGTGTTCATGAATGTGGTCGAAATAAAGAGATTTGAACCAAATGCTCTTGTTGCTTCAAATAGAGCAGACGCCATGGACACCCTGGGTGCTGTAAAACTAAAAAAAAAGGTTTTACAGTAGAAAGCAAATGTATTATTGTAAAGACAGTTAATAAAATGTAGAGAAGGCGAGCTGCTAGATATAATTAACCCGAGACTGAGCATCTAGAGCGCACAAGAATGTGGAGGGGGGGGGGGGGTACGACGATGCCTAAGCGCGCCCAATTCGAAACCGAAACTACCTAAACCGGGAACACCTAAGCACGTCCAATCCGAAACCGAAACTTTTTATACCGGAAACCGACGCGGAAATGGAGTAACGTCTCCTAACATCCACTAGGAGCGGTAGCTGTCAGGCGGGCTAAGTGGGCCGCTGGGCCCTATGGGCGTGTCCGCTCTTTAAGTTTACTATATTACTCTATGGTCTGCCTGCCAGCACGCCGTCGCCTCTGCATCATTCTGCATGGCCTCTGCTCGTCCCTGCGTCGTTCGTCTGTGCCGCGCGTGCCGTCCGTCTGTGCTTTCTGCTGCATCATGTACGGTCGACTTTTTGCATCAAGCAAGGTGACGCATGACCGCCTGCGTGCTCGCATGCTCGGCGTAAATTCGTGGAGCCGATCGGTTTGAGCTTCTCGCGCTGTTGTTTCTGCCGGGCTGTCTGACTGCACTTGAACGTGTGTAAATGTTGATTTTCGATGAGATTGTTTTAAAAAAGAATTTAACTTACGGCTCTGCACACGACATTAGACAGTTTTAGTATAGCGTTGCTGGCTCTTACGTACGCAATACGCAATAGTATAGCGTACGCTAAAAATGACCTGCTCGGACCGAATTTAGTTGTGCGTTACGTTTTCGAGTGAACACCGTGCATGATCTTGGTTAAATTTGCTAGAGCCGTAGAATTCTGCGTGCTTATAGCGCAACCATGCTCCTGGGAAGAAATATTGAAAATGAAAAGGTGTCCAATCATTTTATTTCAAATTAAACCAAGCCGCAGCTGCCCCGTCAAGCGCGCTTTTCTGCGGGGTACAGAGGCTACGAGTACGAGTGCGTAGCCAAATTCTATCACGGAGCCTCCGTCAGTCGTCCCGTGTAAACGGCAGCTTTTATCAATGCTATCGCGGAATTAAATTCATGACCTACTGATGTCCAGTGCATAGCGAGAACTTTGGCGATTTCTTTTAGAGTCGTTCGTCCGTCGGCGATAAACTGTGCGAATAGGCTTAGCGTTGAGCAGATCGCAGCGTTGACGCACATTCCGAGCGGCGAACATTTTCACTGTGCACTCCTTTCAGCTGCACGGCGATCTGATTCGACCGCCGTAGGTCCCGGAAAGAATTGCCGAGCTGAGCACCACGCAATTTCACGTGACACAGAACTTCGAAAACACCACGTCGCCCTTGCTGCGCCAGTCCAGGTAACCGCCATCTTGAAACTGGCGCTCTCGTTGGGTCCGAGATCTCTCGAGAGCGTCCCGCAGAGCCCGCTAGCCAGCCACGCAAAATCCCCGGCGTTGCGTGCTTACGCAATACGCTAGCTCTTCTATTGCGTTCTGCGCACGCGCCCTCCCGACCCGCAATTTTATTGCCGTACGCGAGGCTTTAGCGTACGATCCACTAAAACTGTCTATTGTCCATGGGTTTACAGATGACGGTGTTGAACGAGCCTCTAACATTGCAGATAGAGCCTTGGTTGTTATGCTGTCTGGAATTTCCAGGAGGTTGGTTTAGCCCCTTGCAAACACTGTTGTGCACACTCCAACAACGTCTTCTGTTTAACGCAATCTCCTCATTTCTGTCATTCGGGAGCTTAAGACTGTTGGCTTCACAGTAAAGGCTGTGGTCTGTGGTTAGGGGGCTTCAAACGTAAGCTTGGTGTGTGTGTTGATAAGCCATTTTTTTTAAGTTGACAACGAACACGTTTACTTTGTCTTTGATGTTCCGCACCTTCCCAAAACAACCAAGAGCAATCTCTAGCACACAAACTTTGCATTGGAAATGAGGTCATTGAGTGGTCTTTTATTGTTGAACTTTATCGTTCTACCCATGAGATGAGCTCTGCAATTGGCTCCGAAACTTACTGAGAGACACATTTTTTCAAGAACCTTTCTGTAACATGGAAGAAAATTGTGCCGCACAGGTACTGAGTGCCTCACTCTTTCTTGCAATCATATCCCTTGTTTATGCGAAGGAACTTTCTGAGGCAGCCATGGCTACAGCCTATTTCTGTGATAGGTAGTGCATAATTTTTAATTGTCTAAATAGCTCAAACATTCAAGCAGACAGGGCAGAAGTTGCGTCATGCCATTCTGAAGGGAGAATCTAAAATACTTGATTTTCTCCACTGTAACTCGGATGGATTTCAGCATGGCAGTTGCAACGTAGGAGGCAGCCATAAGCCACCATAGGGTGGAAAGTTACTATAAAAAGTGTCCTCATGCTTTGGGATGAGCTTTCAAGCAGCCATGACTTTAAGTTCTTACTTACACGACGCCTGCAGCAAGATACACTTGAGTAACGTTTTCGGAGCTATACATACGACAAATGCTGGGCTGCAATACAAACCCAAATGTGCATCAGTTCACCTCAGGACTAAAACATCTATGGATAAAAAAACTGTTCAAACTGTGGGACAATGAAAACGTAGAGGATGACAAGGCTGACCTCCTAAAGGAGTTGCAAATATCTTCGCATTATGAAAGTTTAATTTTAGACATTGTGGAATGTCTTCAAATTGATAACTTCCCGCCACTAGAGGATATTTCTGAGCTGGCATCAGACATCAGGTTTAACATAATTGATGACTTGTCCACTTATTACGTTTGGGGCTATTTGATCAAGCTTTTGCTTGAACAGACAACTTACAGCTGTGACTGCTCTCAGCTGCTATCGGATGGGTCTAATAACTTGACCAGGCCTCACCAGTTCTGTATTGTTCTTAAAGCATCCCACGTGCCTGGAAAATTCTTCGGGATCTTAGTAGTACCATCACAGGCTGTCCTTTTATTTCATTCAGCAACTAGAAAATCACTTTCTTCCCATAATAGAGAGTGTGACAGATGTTCAACGAGTGTGTGCCGCCTTGTATCGTACACTTTGAGGTCTGGGTGGTTTTAGCCTTTGCCCAGAAGAGTACCACAAAGGGTTTTTAAAATTGTTTTGCAGAATACACTTGTGTTGACATGTTTGATTTTTTAATTGGAATTTGGACAAAGTTCGGTTGCACTCTTCAGTGGCTAGTAAGCAACGAGACAGGTTTAACTGTTAATAGTGTATTAAGAGAGGCGGTGGCCAAACCAAAAACAAAAAGTTCTTGTTAAGTGGGCGGTGCAGCTTGCTCTCCAAATATTTGTCTCCCCTTTTTCCAGCGAATGTGTATCACGGCTCCTTAACAAAAAATATTTATCCACTTTCTACAAAATTTCGACAAAAATAGTGTATAGAGGCTAAAAATATTTGAAAGAAAGTGTATCCACTTTTGTATCCACTGTCCATAGTTTTTTAGCCGCTTTTATCTGAAGCCATATTTCTTTTCTGAACAATTTCGGGGAATGTTTAGGGACGTTGAATCTTGTCAGATTTCAAATAGAGTTCTCATTACTTGGTAATGGGTCGCCCGCAGTGAGCTTGAGGCTATGCAAATTGGTGTTTTTTTATACTTGCCGGAAATCGTGAATTTGTACTATCCGTTGTGTGCTTCGCACTTTTATTATACTCTTATGACTGGTAATGATAGCGATGTCTTATTTATTTTTGCGCTTACTTCCCGTACCCGAGTCGGCGTGAAAGTGAATGTATCATACAGCATGTTCTCTGTTCCGCTTGGTTCCGCTAAGAATCTATTACAAAGTCTACGATATGCCGAAGTCCTTCATATTCATTTATTTTTGTGAGTATCTCTTTCGTATAAAACATACAGAGCTTCTGAGGTAAATCATGTAGACATGAATGTGGTCCAATAAAATGTTTTCGAACCACTTACTGTTGTTGACCCCAAAATGCTCCACCAGCCAGGAGTCAATGCGGCGATTGTGTAACTTCAATGGTTTACAATAGAAAAATAACAAGAAATATACTTATGCTTTGTGAAGTAAGTTGAAATATTGTTTGACACATTTTGCACGGACTCTATCGTACAAAATAAAGCAAAAGTGTTTCAATACTAAAAAAAAAAAAAAAGAAACAACAACAGCGGTTTCGGGAGTCAAGGAGCTCCCGAGAGCCAAGCGAGGAGGGGAGGAAAGAAAGAGAGAAGGGTACCGGAGAACCGGAGCAGAAACGCCCAAACCAAAACCGAAACTAACTGGACTGGAAACGGAATCAGATTATGCTTAATACCGCCCGCCAGGAGCGCTACCTGTCACGGGTCTATCTGGGCCGCTGGGGCCTACGGCAGTGTCCGCTCTTTTACCTTGTGTAATTACTCTATGGGAGGACCTCCGACGCGTGCGATGGAACTGAAGCATGAGCGCGACGCCGAACCTAACAGGGCAAAAGCGTAGCAGAAGCACGGAAAGGAGCGGTAGCTCCGAGCAACGTTAAGACTAGAACTGAATGAGCGGGAAACGCTCAGGGTTCATGCCAATTGCCAAAAAAAAAACACACTTGCTGGGCTTAAAGTGGACTTTGTTGTCATCACTTGACTGAACTCGTCATTTTGTCGTTTTTAATAATTTGTTTGCTTAAACAAAACTTTAAAAAAATATTTATATTGTCAAAATATTATTTTTCTGGCGTGAACGTGATTTATGCGTTTGAACGAGATACGAAACTTCACTCGCTGTAAACATAGTCTAAATGATATTTACTTGCGCTGTCTGGCACGGCAGAACTTAAAGGTCATTTGAAAATCCTAAAGGCCTTTGGCATAAAGGACCTTTTAGGGGCCCGTCTGACAGAGGTATGACAAGGAGAAGAGATTGTCTTATTAACCCAAAATTGAGGTCAGCGAACAAACCTTTAATACGGGAAGGGTCCACAAAGGTCGCGCGGGCATATTCCATTCAGCAAGCCAGCCAGTCATGGACAGACGGTCTTGGCCAGGGACCGTTGGATCAACGCTCCATCGGAGCATGTCAGAGTGCCTTGCGGCCTATATTCTGCCGAGCTTGTCGAGCTAGTCCTTGGCCGGCGTTTGGTCGGAGGGATCGTTGCCGAGTATCATTCGCGCTTTGAATGTGCTTGCTATGCACGCGCACGTGCAGAGCAAGTATCGTCCGGGTCCCAAGCTCGCGCTTGAAGCGAGCGCGTATAGATCGAGAGCTCACCCTGCAGAACCCAAAAATCATGAGTTTCGTCATTTAGTCCCAACCCTGCCCGTTTGGATCTGAATGAGCATCGTACCGCCGTGCGGTTGTGTATCACTACTGGGTACTGCTCGTTACAAAATCCAGACTATACTCTCTTACGCTGGTCCGCAGCCGATGCTACCAGTCATCTCAGTCAGTCGAGCACAACCGGCGTTCTGACAAGCCGGGAGGTCATTAACACGTCATCAGCGCACAATATGCTCCAATGGGTCGTAGCGTCCGCTGCAGACTATTTTAGGGTGAAACGGAATATAACAGTCATACAGCAATGGGTGAATTTCTCGTCAAAATCGTAGAGGCAACTACTAAGTGACAAGCGACTGTCGCCACTTGAATATTTGACAAGCATTGCGCAGTCTAAATATCCACAAACACCAAGTTAGGATTCCAAAGATGCAACGGTGTCTGTGCTTGACTTCAGCTTCACAAGGTCCTGCGTTCAATGTCTGACGTGTCGCTTGAGCAGACGAATTTTTCTCCTGGGCAGGATTAGCTCGTATTAGCTGGGACTCCAAGAAAAGCACAATTGAGCTTTTCCTCTTTCTATTTTTAGGAGGTCACTTCCCCCTCCTTTTTGATCACTCTCTGCTAAGGTGGCAAGGGGGAAAAGGGGAAAGGGTGCGAGAAAGGGTTCTCTTTGCTCGACCTTGCCACGATCAAGGCGCCACGTGGGGACGGTCGTTGCAAGTAAGATGGGGTGTCCAGAATTCCTGGCCTTGCGTGCGTCGTTGCCAGATTTTCTTAGACCAAACAAAAACAACGAAAGCAAACCGGCTCTAGCTTCCAGCGTACACCGGCGTTGCGCCGTGGCCAGATTTTCTCTGCCAGCTCTAACTTAAAGATGACCTACAGATGCAGCAACACTGGTATCAAGTTTTAATATGGCGGCCACCACGGAGCGCCGTAAATTCTGATGAGGGTGCATGGGAAGCGGCGGCACGGGCGGCACCTTCGCTTGCAGTTGAAGGATTGAAGCCAAAACGAAACCAACTGCAGTGAAACGTGTTCAGATCGAGGGCACGCTTTTTATATCCATTTTAACTGTTTATAACGAGTAATTAAACCATAACTTTCTTTGGGGTGTGTAAGAAACAATTATCAAGACTCCTAAAATAAATACAAACGTGTTGTGGTGTTTCAATAAAGTTGTTTCTTTCTCTCTCTCTCTGGGCGACATGAGGGAAGCCGCATTGCCATCGACTAAACGAATGGCCGCATAGAGATCGTACATACTAACTCTAGAGGAAAAGGTCCGCCATTTTCCTGGACATTCTGGCTGCCGCAGAGCGGCGGAGCATGCAGGCAGACCCTCGGGGTCCCACACATGGTTACCAACTAGCCTTATCCGCTAGATTTCACGGTTTTCCTAAGGATCATAGCAACATTGTTTGTTGTCAAAATGGAGATGTTCCCTCCGCTGCGATACTGAGCTTTAACTGTTGGTGCCGCGAGTTTCTCTCTGGTAATACAAATAATTTGTCACTTTGAAGTGGCTTGATAGCTATGGTCTATGGAAAAGTTATATTTCGTCTTTTGCTTTGAATGATTCGTTCCATCGGGCGCCGCACAATGGGTAAAACGTTTGCCTATCGGACCACGTATCAGCCTCGATCACCGGCATTTTGGGCAATCGGCGGTTGCGTCAGGTTGGTTTCTGACATATAGATCTATTAGGTCTGTTTGATTCGGCCAGAAAGTTCAAAATTAGTTCACTCCGAGCTCAGAAAAGCGTAGGTGTCGTGCAATCCGCCAATGCACGACTCCTACACTTGTCCGAACTCCGACTGAACTCTAGTTCCGAACTTGCTGCCGAATCGAACGGACCTATTATAATAATACCTATATAGTACCTTACCGTCTCTAAACTGCGTTGGGTGGTGCATTGGATGATCCGTCGGGCGCACCTCGAAAGAAATCGGCGAATCGCGTTCCATTTGTTTACTTGCAAGTCAAATGAATATGCAAAACAGCACAAAAACAATCCGCAACACGGAAACGAGACACTGAAAGAAAACAGGTTCCGCTATTCGAACACAAGGAAGGCTAAAAGTGTTTGTGTAATAAAAAAAAAAGAAGTTTTATTACACTTATATATGAATAGAATAAGTACACATCATTTTGAACCTTCATTGGGAAGTCCACAGTGAACCGACGTGAACAAAACCACCTAAAAGCAACTAAAAAATACAAAAACAATTTGAACCTTATAACATAGGTAATTATAACGTAAAAAATAATGTTGATTTTGTAGCATAGTTCTATCTGTATATCATCGCACAATGGCACAAATAAAATGCAGGAGGCACAAGTTCTACACTGGTCCTTTAAAAGTTATGTTGCAAACAGATACATAATTACAAACGCACTCAAACTATTAAAAAAAGTTGCTACAACATAAACATGTACATAACACAACGCTAAAAATATGAAATAGTGCAAAAAAGACAGGGACTTGAAGTAGGCAGGACAACTATGATAAACAAACTAGCCCAGGAATGGACTTTTAATAACACGATGCCATCCTACTGGGCTTCCTTCCTCACTGATTCTTAAACAAAATCTGCTTTGTCAACTGGGCTCGGACATAAGCCCCCCTGTTCTTTTCGGTGAGCCTTCTGCATAGCTCTCGAAGTCTAAGGGTCATGTACTCCTTTAGGATTAGCCTTGTCAGTGTGATCACATGTTGGGGACTGTCCTTATAGTGTCCTGTCTGTGACAAGCTCCCCTGATGTTTCACAACGAAGCTCTGAAAAGCGTTGAGAACAAGGCGTTGTACTGTAGCCTTTTGTGGTTTCTTAGTTTCATGCCTGAATGTCGACTCTGCACAGTTCAGGGCATGACGTACAAACAAAGATGGCATGATCAAGCCTCCATTGTTTCTTATGAAAACCAGAAGGCTTGTCACATGATCGTCAACAAGGATGTCAAGGCATTCTGAGCATGTCACCTTCTTCGACACAACCCGCACAATAAATCCGCCTACATACTGGACAATCTCGGCACTGAATTCGGTTAAACCGTGGGTTGCACCAAGGTAGTCATGGTCAGCAAAGCTCGGAAATGTGTCCAGTTGCAGCGGGTCTATCTCTTCTGCCTCATCATTTTCCTTCGACAGGTTGCCTTGGTGCCTCAATGCAGTGATTCCATCCATGTCAGGAGCAACATTTGCAGTTGTTGGTGCCTTCACATCTGCATGCACCAGCAGACAGCGATAAGCATGGCGGAACTGCACAGCAGAAGGGTTGTTGTTCCAACCGCCGCGCTGTCTGACACAGCTGAAGAACATCTCCAGATGATCCTGACTCAGACGGTATGTGCAGATGTATCTGCATTTGGTAAATCACACGAAAAATGTTATGAAATTCAAACTGCCACAACAAATTAATCAAATGAGTTTCAGCTTTTACCTGCACATGTCCCTCTGAAACAGAGCATCTGCAAGCTCAGCGACGCTCTTCAGGGTGAATGCCATGCTTATGACAGACATGCGCCTTCCATCTTCAACAACTGGTTTCCCTGATGGAAGCTGTATGGACATCAACGTCTCAGACAAGGTGACCATCTTCTTCTTTTGGCTCTCGAACAAGGTTTGTCTAAGTGGCGCTTTGAAGCCCATTGCCCTTGGGTTGTGGGAATTTAGCAGGTCAAATGCTCTAAAAAGAAGGGAACAGAGTAGCATCAGTCATGATACCTGCAGTATATAAGATACAAGTGAATTGTACATTTGTAATTTCGAACCAGGTGAGACTTTTCTCCAGTCTCATTTTTCGTCCCGTTCTTTCCTTGTATCATTAATCACGTGTGATACATATACCCGCGTAAGAAGTCGTGTGCAGTGAAATAAAACTAGTGATGGACCGAATCTGCCGAACTTCAGATTCGGCAAAGTTCGGCAAATGCCGAACTTTTGAAGGAAAGTTCAGTAAAGATTCGGCAAAAATTCGGCAAACGTCTGCGCAGGCTCGAGAACGCGACAGGGTCATGGATTGCAAATGGACGCCGTGCAGTCGTGCGGTTACCATAGTGCAGTGTAGTGCAACCAGCGGTTACAGCAAGTTGTGGAGTGGGCAACACGGTAACTGTGCGTTTGTGAGCGAGCCTGGTGCTCTTCAATATTTTCTGCCTCAAGAATAAAAGATTGACCAGTAACTTACGCAGTCCACTGCGCAAGTGACAAATGATGCGGTACATTCTGGATAACGTGATTTTCATTTGACCTTTCCTGGACCTTTCCAGTGATGCAACGAGGTAGTTAAAACATTGTCCGACAATTACTTTAAAGTTCGGCCTTGCCGAATCCCAAGATTCGGCGCCGAACTTTCGGTTCGGCAAAAGTTCGGCCCATCACTAATAAAAACTAAGGGTTCTCCTTTCCCTTCTTCTAAATGTGCCTCTAGTTAACAAGAAGGGAAAAGGTAATTTTTAAGGAAATCACCCTTTCCCTCCCTAACTACAGCCGCATTTGGAAAGGGGAACCGTTAGCTTTGACTGCACTGCACACAACTTCTGACTGCGGAGTATAGCTATACTTTTCTATAAACTTACTGGTCCACATCTGCTATGAACTTCGACGTCGCTTCACTGCCTTGGAATTCTCGGAGTTGGAGCTTTCGACCAAGTTCCAAGGCCTTGCTCACAGAAGAGCTGAGAGTCTGCGCCGCCAAGCGCACCTTCATAATTTGGCGGTAGTATTCAACATGTGCTCTGCGGAGTTTATTTCCTGCCCGGAGACCCTCTATTTCCTGAAACCTCTGAAGGTCTTCAATGAAGTGCCACTGGATGAGCTGCAGTGATAAAAAGAAACAATGAGCCATGATACATATTAATTCATCATTACCTTCTTACCCCATACTTCGTGGTCAGGTATTTCTTATCCCCAAAGAGGTTTCTGAGGAGCTTCAAGCCATGGCACGCATCAAAGATGAGAAAGATTTTCTGGGCTGGGTCCTTCGGATGAGGAAATGATGTTTTGAAGCTGTCCACGTCGGTCTCATGGATGAGGCAACCAAACAGCTTGCCCATCATTACATTTGATGACAGTGCATCGCATACAACAGCTACAACTTCAAGATTGCACTCTGCGAGCAGTAGAATTGCTTCAGTAATTATGCCCTTAAGCACTTCACCAGAAAGTCCATTGTCTAAAAAATAGCCAATAGGGATCTTCCATGGAGCTGCAACTCCCACTGCCATGAGCACCAGAGCATCGGTTGCGGAGGGGGCGTCATCAGTATCGTCTGGGCTCTGGCCACATCCGAAGTCAACATACCCAATGAGACGGCCGCTTTTGCTGTCGAGGTCAATTTTTTTTCTGATGCTCATTCCATCGAGCATGACGCTGCACAACCTCTCTCGTTCACTTGTGTTTTCATGGGTTTTCTTGAGGTGTTCAATGGCTTCGTGGGTAAATCCCGGCCAACCATCAACAACCTTGAGCCATGTGCGAAGTGTCTGAATGCTTGGCATTGGAAAGATGGTTGCCAAGTAAGCATACGCCTTTGGAGAGTGATAGTGCAGTGTTGAGGCAAACTTTCTCATCTTTTCACTATACCTTCTTCCAGAGGGGGCTCTCTTTTTATTTGCCTTCCAGGACTGTAGCAGCTCGTTGGGTAGCTCACCAAATGACTCAAGTTTCTGTTCCAGATCTTCCGACAGAAGATTCCTCTTCTTCATCTCAGTGATGACTGTCTTTAAGTCGACAAGTTTCTTGGTTGCTCTCTTCAGCCTTTTTGTGGTGGCATATAGTTTGCGCTTCGCAGTTCCAAGTCGCTTCTTTGCAATTCTAAGTCCCGTCCTTGGTGTGATGCGGCACGAGTAACCATGCTCTGCAGCAGTTAGTATCTGTTGTCCACCTGGCCGTCTCTCTGAAGTTGCTGTTGCCTAAAAGTAAATAAATGAGGATCCCTTAAAGGAATGTTTCTCCAATGTTGACATAAAATACATACAAGTCGGCGCCTTTTGGACGGTGTTTCTGTCTCTGAAGTGTCACTCTGGAAAGACGATCAAAGGATATATTCTTGTCAGGTTATAGTGTTCAAGACTATGACAACTGAAACCAGCCCCGCTCTTACCCCCAGGACAGTTGATGGAGAAAGTGCACCAGATAAACCAGGCGAACTCTGCGACAGATGTGGCCGGTGCGGCTGTTTTGATAGATCCGTGTTACAATGACCATAGTATGTCACACTTGTCTCATTCTTACCCGCACAGGAGTTGACCAAAGTGGGGTCCGGGTTCCAGTTGAAGGAGAGGCAGTGTCTGGTGGTTGCTGCGAGACATGTTGCTTGAGAACGATGTTTGTTACGACAAGAAAGCCTCGAACCTGCTCAATCTTACCCCTGTTGCTCGGGGCACAGCCTGGACGCCGGGAAACCCAGGCGAGCTCTGCGACCGATGTGGCCGGTACGGCTGTTTGATAGATTTGTGTTACAAGGACCATAGTCTCACACTTGTCTCATTCTTACCCCCACAGGAGTTGACCAAGGGAGGGTTCGAGTTCCAGTTGAAGGAGAGGCAGTGTCTGGCGGTTGCTGCGAGACATGTTGTTTGAGAACAATGTTTGTTACGACAAGAAAGCCTTGAACCTGCTGAATCTTACCCCTGTTGTTCGAGGCACAGCCTGGACGCCGGAGAACCCAGGCGAGCTCTGCGACCGATGTGGCCGGTACGGCTGTTTGATAGATTTGTGTTACAAGGACCATAGTCTCAATTGTCTCATTCTTACCCCCACAGGAGTTGACCTAGGTGGGGTTCGAGTTCCAGTTGAAGGAGAGGCAGTGTCTGGCGGTTGCTGCGAGACATGTTGTTTGAGAACGATGTTTGTTACGACAAGAAAGCCTCGAACCTGCTCAATCTTACCCCTGTTGCTCGGGGCACAGCCTGGACGCCGGAGAACCCAGGCGAGCTCTGCGACCGATGTGGCCGGTACGGCTGTTTGATAGATCCGTGTTACAATGACCATAGTATGTCACACTTGTCTCATTCTTACCCCCACAGGAGTTGACCAAAGGAGGGGTCCGGGTTCCAGTTGAAGGAGAGGCAGTGTCTGGTGGTTGCTGCGAGACATGTTGTTTGAGAACAATGTTTGTTACGACAAGAAAGCCTCGAACCTGCTCAATCTTACCCCTGTTGCTCGGGCCACAGCCTGGACGCCGGAGAACCCAGGCGAGCTCTGCGACCGATGTGGCCGGTACGGCTGTTTGATAGATCCGTGTTACAATGACCATAGTATGTCACGCTTGTCTCATTCTTACCCCCACAGGAGTTGACCAAAGGGGGGTCCGGGTTCCAGTTGAAGGAGAGGCGGTGTCTAGTGCTTGCTGCGAGACATGCTGTTTGTAGAATGTGTGTTACCACAATAAAGCCTTGAATTTGCTGAATCTTACCCCTGTTGTTCGAGGCACAGCCTGGACGCCGGAGAACCCAGGCGAGCTCTGCGACCGATCCACGGCTGTTTGATAGATCCGTGTTACAATGACCATAGTATGTCACACTTGTCTCATTCTTACCCCACAGGAGTTGACCAAAGGGCGGTCCGGGTTCCAGTTGAAGGAGAGGCAGTGTCTGGTGGTTGCTGCGAGACATGTTGTTTGAGAACAATGTTTGTTACGACAAGAAAGCCTTGAACCTGCTCAATCTTACCCCTGTTGCTCGGGGCACACCCTGGACGCCGGAGAACCCAGGCGAGCTCTGCGACCGATGTGGCCGGTACGGCTGTTTGATAGATTTGTGTTACAAGGACCATAGTCTCACTTGTCTCATTCTTACCCCCACAGGAGTTGACCTAGGTGGGGTTCGAGTTCCAGTTGAAGGAGAGGCGGTGTCTAGTGGTTGCTGCGAGACATGCTGTTTGAGAATGTGTGTTACCACAATAAAGCCTTGAACCTGCTCAATCTTACCCCTGTTGTTCGAGGCACAGCCTGGACGCCGGAGAACCCAGGCGAGCTCTGCGACCGATGTGGCCGGTACTGGCTGTTTGATAGATTTGTGTTACAAGGACCATAGTCTCGCTTGTCTCATTCTTACCCCCACAGGAGTTGACCTAGGTGGGGTTCGGCTTCCAGTTGAAGGAGAGGCGGTGTCTGGTGGTTGCTGCGAGACATGCTGTTTGAGAATGTGTGTTACCACAATAAAGCCTTGAATTTGCTGAATCTTACCCCTGTTGTTCGAGGCACAGCCTGGACGCCGGAGAACCCAGGCGAGCTCTGCGACCGATGTGGCCGGTACGGCTGTTTGATAGATTTGTGTTACAAGGACCATAGTCTCGCTCGTCTCATTCTTACCCCCACAGGAGTTGACCTAGGTGGGGTTCGGCTTCCAGTTGAAGGAGAGGCGGTGTCTGGTGGTTGCTGCGAGACATGCTGTTTGAGAATGTGTGTTACCACAATAAAGCCTTGAATTTGCTGAATCTTACCCCTGTTGTTCGAGGCACAGCCTGGACGCCGGAGAACCCAGGCGAGCTCTGCGACCGATGTGGCCGGTACGGCTGTTTGATAGATTTGTGTTACAAGGACCATAGTCTCGCTCGTCTCATTCTTACCCCCACAGGAGTTGACCTAGGTGGGGTTCGGCTTCCAGTTGAAGGAGAGGCGGTGTCTGGTGGTTGCTGCGAGACATGCTGTTTGAGAATGTGTGTTACCACAATAAAGCCTTGAACTTGCCTGAATCTTACCCCTGTTGTTCGAGGCACAGCCTGGACGCCGGAGAACCCAGGCGAGCTCTGCGACCGATGTGGCCGGTACGGCTGTTTGATAGATTTGTGTTACAAGGACCATAGTCTCGCTCGTCTCATTCTTACCCCCACAGGAGTTGACCTAGGTGGGGTTCGGCTTCCAGTTGAAGGAGAGGCGGTGTCTGGTGGTTGCTGCGAGACATGCTGTTTGAGAATGTGTGTTACCACAATAAAGCCTTGAATTTGCTGAATCTTACCCCTGTTGTTCGAGGCACAGCCTGGACGCCGGAGAACCCAGGCGAGCTTTGCGACCGATGTGGCCGGTACGGCTGTTTGATAGATTTGTGTTGCAATGTCAAAGGTGACTGTTCTAGTATCTTGAAGGAGTATTTTTGGTGGGTTACATAACCCACCGAAATACTGGCTGTGATTCCACGTGCTCCTTTTGAAATTACTTTTTTGTGCTTGAGATTTACCTGATCACTTGCATGCTCACAAGCAAGTATGGTGGGCACAGCTCCTGGCTTTAAGGTGGGAATGGAATGCGACCTGAAGAAGCATGATGCTTCAAAGTGCTTCGAGCAGATTCTGTGATGTTCTTTCAGGGAAAAGGGCTGACCTCCGAAGAGCTCAAGCCACCTTTTCTGAAGAGTTGGATCGTTTTGAGGGAACCTAAGATAAAACAATTTATATGAAATGTGTCAATTTTTTTATTGCCATATAATAAACGCGCCATAGATTAAGCGAAGTTCATGCGGTATAATGCATAAACGCACGATTATCTGACGGTTGTAGTGATTTGTAGTCACATACAGTGGTTTGAACCTGCGTGTTTGCGACGCACATTACTTTCGTTCTCTTATTGCAGCAAAGCTTTGCCTTCGATTTCACGAACATAATTATCATTAGAGCACTTTTATGATTTTCAACAATCCACGCACTTACCGGTGGAAAGATAGTCGCGTTCCTTTAGGTGCTTTCCTTTTGCATAGCGCGCAGGTGTTCGGCATCGCGTCAACGCGAAACTAAACCATTCGCGCTATGGTTTTGATAAGCGCGCATAGGCACGCACCGGGAAAACGAAACCTCGTAACCAGCAGATTTCCGAGATTTCGACAGAAAGAAGTTAATGCAGCATAATGCGTATTTTAGTTTTTATAAGCGCTAGAATAGCTCAGGATTTAGTTTTTAACGTTAAATTATCACTGTTTATATTGCTGAGAGTTTTCAGTCTTCGCGATTACTATTGCGACGGTCGTCCTTCAGCTGGCAACATTGGTTTCGTTCTCTCGTGTTCTGTCGCTCTCTTTCGCGATCTTTCACTCGGGACCCCAGATGTCGGCGCACGGGATTTGCCACTCCTCCTCACCCACCTTTACCCCCTGCCCAATCCAGAGACGGCCATCTTATCCAGTGTACGTAGCGCTGCTGGCACTGCTCCGGAACTTCGCTGTTTCTAGCGGCTTCATTTGTTCGTTTGAAAAAAAAATTGGTGATAAAAACGTCAATGCAACCAGGAAATGTTCTGCACGCTTGGACTAGAAGACGGTATTAACGGCGGCCTTCGCTGCCGCTGAAGTTCAATCAACTCAACAACATTTATTAAACAACGTGCGCGACGTGCTCGAAAAAACGAAACCGAAAGAAGATGCCTCCCTTCTTCTCGAGTCCGCTTGGGAGCGCGTCAGTAGAAGGGAGGAAGGGATGCGACAAGCAAGGTTTCCTATGACGGGCGGCTTCGACTCATGAACCGGTGTCGCTGGGCCAAGAGGCTGTTCGTATACACACATATGACTTCTCTGCAGAGCCGTTGGCGAAAGCGCCTTTACCAACTTGAGAAAAAGTTCGGCTTCTTCACAGAACCCGTGGAGGCGACCACAGAGAAGGAATGGGAGTCTGTGGTGCGGAAGAGGGTTCGCGAACAGGAGAATGTGCAATGGCTGGAGGCTGCCCGGACAAAGTCAACCCTTACCATGTATGCGGAGTTAAAACAGCAAATCACGGCAGAGACGCGGCTGTACGACAACAGCTTGGGCAGCCGCCTATTGTTCGAGGCTCGTGCGGGAGCCCTCCGCACACTGGTGTACAAACAGCGCTTCGACAATAATGTGCAGTCGACTGTATGCCGAGTATGCGAGGGTGAGAGCGAAACCGCGGAGCACATCATACTCCGTTGTGGCGGAATCCGGCCATCTGTGACTCCTCCCACCGAAGAGGCGAACCGACTACACGAAGGTGTCCCGCCTCTAGCGACAGCGCTGGGCTTCTCGACAACAAGCGAGAGAGCCAATACTACTGAAGCCGTTTGGAAGACCATCGAGCAGACAAAAAGACGACTGGAGGATTGGTGGCATCATACACAACACAGGGGGCGCTGAACTCACCCCCAGGCTTGGGCACGAGTAATCGAGCCCGCCCGTTACAAAGGGAGCAGCCGCAGTATCATCATCATCATCATCATCGGAAGACGCGCCGTTGCTGCCTTTTACCTCCATTTTTCTTAGAGTGCAGGGTCAGGGCCCAGCGGTCGAGGCGGCCGAGGCAGCCGAGTTACGAAATGTGGCCGAAGAGACCGAGGCCCGAAGCCCGCCACTATCGCAGCTGATCGCAGCCGCCCAGTGTACGTAGCAGTGTCGGCATCGTTTCGAAGCTTAGCGGTTTATGACGGATGTGTTTTAACTCTTTCTTTGTGAATGCCGAAAACGCCGCGGCAAAAGAAACGACTGAAGGACCGACCTCGTCGTCTTGGCCCCTGCGTAAACGGCTTAGATCCAACCTGGGTGCCCAAATCTTGTTTATCAAACAGCGCGCTGATGAAGCTTGTAGCAATGATATTTGTATAGTTTTCCTTGGCGTCGGTGGATAATAAGGACTTTAATTTTCCTTCCATCGGTCTGGGTTTGTTTATGCCTGTTTTGGTAAATAAAAAGATTAAAAAAAATTAACGAAAAAAAAAAAAAAACACCGCTCCTTCCAGGGATCGAACCTTCGACCACTTGGTCAGTAGCGCGATGTTCTACCCCTGCGCCAACTGAACAGGGAGGAACTCGACCTCCTCCTTTCATCCAAACTTCCGTTCCTCCCTTCTCTGGGCAACTTGACTACAACAAGGAGGAACAGTCGCCGTTGCTACCTTTCTCCTCCTTTTTTCTTAGAGTGTAGCACCGCAGTCTAATGCTGAGGAAGTCGCACTTTTGGATCATGACGATCGGCAGTTGCGTTTGCTCTGAACAAGACCCAAAATGGCGGCGCCCAAAACAATTTTGTTGAACGGAGTGCCGATAACTTTGAGCGCAGCTTATTTAGTGACTCAAGGCAGCTCAGGCATGAAGTAAACTCGGGTGTATTCTTTTCCTCTTCGTCTTTATTGTTTATTGATTTTAATCATATCGAACAATGAACACATTATATCACGCTACGCTTGTGTAATTATTTGTCTTAGATTTATTAACCTGACCCAGTACTTAAACCATTCATTTATCGATAGTAAATCTTCCAATATATTTTTTAAATGTGAAGGTGAAAAGACACGGAGATTGATGATGATACAGACGCCAACGCCGCCCTCGGAAATTTTTTGAACATTAGAAATCAGCAGTTTGTCTGCCATCCGCCAGGTAGCGCAACAAAACTCCCAAACAATTTTCAATTGTTTTTAAAATTAGCTAAGCTCTACACCTATCAAGAAACCAAAGCAAGATCATTGGGAAAATTTAATACATCGCAATGTATATCTATTCCAAACAATAAATGTTATTAGATGCCAATAAATCTGTTTGATGTCCAAAAAAGATATGCGTCAAAAACAGGTAAGTTTGAAGGGCTCCTGGAGCGTTATGACTTTGAAAATGAAAAAAGCCATCGTCCACCTCTTGGGCAACCATTGTAGCTCTAAAGTGTTATAAAAGATTTTATCATAGTTTAATTATTTCCTCGGCGGCATTTGAAGTACTATGACTCGAAGCACAAAAAAGTGCTACGTTTGATATAAAATATCTAAACAAACAAATTTTACACAACATTAAATTTTTTTCTGCATATTACCAATTATAAGCACTACATCTGTAGCTAATTTCATTGCCCTAGCGCTTGTCATTAAAAACATATTTGTGCTGAAAAATGTCAATTTTAGGGCAATATTTGGAGGGATGAAAAAAACAAAGTAGTGCAAATACCAAAAAAGTGTACCGTTACATTCTGCTCCGACATCATCTTAACAAGACTGCTCTATTGGAACCGTGTTATCTTTAATGGATAGTTCATAAAACATGAACCAGCGGAGCAAGTGAGGGTCCGCGCCATCATATTCGCAACGCTACAAATGCGCATGAACAGTAAAAACCAACACATACATAATATCAAATGAAAGAGGATTGCATTGCCTTTCGAACGACATCAATCCCACAAAACAGTATTTAAAAGGAGATGAGTAATGACCTGCCAAAAGTACCTAAACTGCCACATTCAGTGGGACCGTGGCTTTAAAGGGCCCATGAAACAAATTTTGTTTTGGGATAAATCAATTTAGATTGGGATTTCACTAATAGCACATTGTTCAGTAGGCCAAAAGAAAAAAGGCAGGAATTCAAAAGCCTGACTTTCAGTGCGAAAATTTGAAAACACAGCGGACTATTTCGTACCTCCTCCCCTTCGTAAGCTCTCTGCCTTTTGACTGTGATACATCCGCGGTCCCAAAAGCGCGTCGCCGGGTCCAAACTGACGTCACACCAAACCGGACCTCACTTAATCCCTTCAGCCCTAAGCTGACATTGTGGTGGAAGCTACGCGCTTGCCACGCCAATCAGCCGCCTCCCTTTCATCACCTGACCTCATTCTCTGCGCGTCAATATGCGCGAAGGAGCGTGATCACATGGCAAGTGTGGCTGGCCCACCGAGCACGTAGCTTCCACAGCACTGTCAGCTTCGGGGTGAGTGGGTTGGGGAAAGCAACTTTTGTCTGAATTTTGAGCGACGGGTTAATCTTCTATGGGGACAATGGCTCTGTATGGGTACACAAACCAGATTCCGAGCAAGAGGGCCTCCCCTCTTTTCGTCTTCTTGAACTGTTTGCTGGAATGCGCGATTTAGGAGTTGAGGAGGAAAGCTAAACAGGAAAAAGTGTGAAAAGCATTTCATGACCCCTTTAAACAAAAAACTCGAGGTACATTTCTTATGAGTTGCGAATGCGAAAGCATGCAAGCCGCTCGGCCGCTCTCTTTGTCGTCTGCTCGTCCGCTCCTTTTGTTGTCTGCTGCTTGCTGCGTACTAGCGCGCGCGCTTCGGGATCTCGGAGGCCATGGCGCAGCGGCCAATGGGAGCCCCGTCGACAAGCGCCTGCCAATGAAACCGAAGGCGAAATCGCGGAAACTAGGAGCCGTTTTCGCGCTTTACCTCGCTCCAGTGAGACAGTTAATGCTTTCGCATTAAAAGTGCGGAATTACAGTGGCTGCCACCGTTCGGCTGTCCCTTTGAGGTTACTAGAATCTTTCTTTTCAGGTATACCTGCCGTACATACTTGTAGTGATATTTATAGTATGATTAATAAGCCATATTTAGTCCTTTCAATGCTTCTATTGTCGAGGACAACTTTTTGAAACAGTTCAGCAACAACGAAAACATATTTGGGAGTCTCAGTGATGTGTACATGTAAAATGGTTCGTGAAACAATTTTTGTTCTTACAGTAAATACCGCTACGAGCTAATCCCGGACGTTGATAACTTGCAAAAACACCCATTGGTTTTCCTCTCTGCTCAATAGCCGATGGCGGAAAAATAAAGGAAAGAAAGAGTTTTCCTTTTCAACACGCTATTAGAACAAGCGGCCACGTGATCTGACGCTAATTATAGTATACCGTCAGTGTTCATCACAGTCATGCGATGCTGTTGGCAAAGAATAAAGCATGGAGCTTTATACATCGTTAGAGTTCGGCTATTCTCATCTTTGATTGAACACGAGCCAACACGAATGTTTGGTGAAGCTTATTGTCAAGAACCCGAGCACTCGACTCGGGCTCATAACAATCGAGCACGTCACGGTGTCACGTGACTCGCGAGGAGAAGTCGTGGTGGCATGTGACGTCACGCTGTCAACAACGCTAATACATCTAGTGACGTTCTCAATATAAGTGGACTTGAGGCGGTGAGTCACGCGACTACGTGACGGGGACACGTGACGTGACATTATTTGACAGCATGTCTTGGCACCATGACGTCACGTGACCACGTGACACATGATTGATCGTAGTGCCAATACAGAAGCGCAACAAAAACCCACAATTTCTCATCATTGCAATTCGGTATATGACAACTTGATCACTACATAGAAATACCGCTGCCAATTTTTACTTTTCAAGTACTCAATTTGTAATAATAATAATAAATTACCGTGAACCGTTTTGAACCGGTTACCGTTATATTTTTTCCGGTTCAGTTCCAAGATGACGGCGAAGATTTCGGTTCGGTTCAGTTCCGGTTCGGCTAAAAATAACGGTTCGGTTCCGGTTTTCGGTTCGGTTCGGTTCCGGTTCGACACTCTGGGCACGAGTGTTTTCTGGGGGCTCGGGCCCAATAGCTGAGTTGGCGCGATCCGACTCTGATGACGTTTCATGAAGGGAGAGGAGGATATGTTGAAGCTTTTATTCGTCTAGGCGGGGTTGGTTAACAAGAGAAGGCCGTAGCGCTCCGAGTGGTTACGTCACAATGTCGGAGAAGGAAGTCCATGGCGCAACTACGTTAGAAAATTTCTGGCATCGACGTGAAAAAAACGTTTCTCGTCGAGTTCGTGAGCGTTTTGTTCGTGGTGTTCGTGAGCGTTTATCCGAAAGCGCAGTCTTGTACAATTTATTATATATATTATATAAACGCGCTACCAAGGCTGAAAAGTATACCAAATTTATATTTATTATTATCCCCGTAACCACGTACGGGACTACGTGCACTCCCGCAGCTCCCCAGACTTTTCGAATGAATCGGTCCGCTGCGAACTTTTCTTCCCTCGCACGGGCTCCGATTCTAGTAAACTTACGTTGAATGTGAGCTGCTGACTGTCTAAAAAGGAAGGCTGAGACTTTCAGGAGGGAAAGGAACCGGAAAGAATCCAGTCATCACCGCAGGGAGCGCACACGAGCAATAGATGGGTCGACAACGTTAAGCCTCCCACACTGCTACCGTTGCTCTTGTGTGTGTGCGTGGTTCTTTTGATCCTCCTACCCGTAATATGTATTTTTTTTTTTTTGTCTTAATTGGAGTTTCGGGTATTTTTTTGTGTTCGCTTCATACTACGGCATTTACGTGGATTCGCGGAACAAGTCCTGCTACGGTTTGAGTGACATGTGTGGCAACTAGCCAACGATGACACTGGTCGATTATCGGAAGACCTCTCTCTCGACAGAGAGAGACTTAAAGTACGTGTTCAAACGTTTTCGCGCCAGATATTGTGGGAAGTATGGATACGATCGACAGGTGAGAAACAACTTATATACGGGCTTTCTTGGTCATGTGGGACGCAAGTAAAATTATGCAGTCAATTTTTTGTGATAGAATGACATCTTGTTTGTCGTTATCTGTGTGCGGTTGCGTCGACATTTGTAAATATGCATGGTAATATTCTAGTTTTCACTGGAAGGTGAATAACAAGTTTGTGTGATTATACAAAGTGCGTTGTCTGTGCTTATCTCTTTATTTATACTAATGTTATTTTGTTGCCTTTACCGCGTTTATACTATACTTTGTTTCACCTTATGTCTAAGCGCGGGCGATGTTATGAGCCGAAGGGCCAATCAAACAGTCCAAAAGCGCAACGTCATGGCGTGCTCTCTGCGCTTGATAGGACGTCTAGCTGGTGGAGGAGCACTCACAGAGAGACGGCGAATACCGGCTATTCATATCAACTGCAGAGAGCACGCCACGACGTTGTGCCTCTTTCGCTGTTTGATTGCCCCTTCGCCTCGTAACATCGGCCGCGCTCGGACATAAGCTGAAACGAAGTATAGATCTTAACTGTATAAGGGCGATAGTATTATTGTATACAAAATAAGTTATATTTTGTTCTAAGGCAGCTCGAGCCCATAGGTAGAAGTAAATTAGTTGACTGTAAATAGTAAGTTTAGTACCCCTGCCACACGGAAAAGTTAATATATTTTCATTAAATGATATGGGACTTAATCAGCTCGAGATCTTGAGTGATTATACGAGCGTCGCAAAGCTGATTTGTCAACCCCATAATGTCATTCGATCGAAATTACATTACTTTTGCCATGTGGCCGGGGTATGATGCAAGAATTCAGTCATGATCGTAAGTGACACTCGTGTCCGCGTTGACTACGCCAGGCTCTGACTACTCCTACCTGATTTTCAACTGTGATCTGTTCTGCTGTCTAATCACTCCGTGTCTCGCAATTTTGTCGAAGAATTTCTGTGTAAAATATGCATTCTTGCAGCAATAATTGCGTGACTCAATGTTTTCTCTTATACGCCTGCCTCGTACCATTTCATCCCGATTATTTAGCGGTGTAATATTTTGCCCGTGTAATAAAGTGTTTTCGAGACCCGTTGCTATGTGCAGCTTTCATTTTAGCCAATAAGACACGCGTATGTGACTAAAAGCGCGTCACGACGGTCGATCCACACGCGTTGCCTTCGCCTCGCCGCGCGCCCCCGATGGCCTTCCTTCGCGACGTCACGACAAGAGTGCTACGGCCTTCTCTTCTAGGAGGTGTTGGGCGAGCCGCGAGCCTAGAGTTCCTGTATAGCTACCTCTTCGGGGGAGCATATAGAGGAACTCTACGCGAGCCGACCGCTGTCCTCCGCGCCTGGGCCTGCCACCCCTTGCGGCGCACCAGTCACCAGCGAGCATGGGCGGACTGCGCGGCGCACCGCCGCACTCCATGCCGGTGCTGCGGACGCTCCTGCTCCCTGCTCTTCTCGGCGCCGACGAATACGCCTCGCAAGTGGGCTCATTTTCGTCTTCTGCGCATGAGAAAGGAAGTAGCGGTGACGTCAGAACGCCGAGCCCTGATTGGCTGATCGCGGTCCCCTATCTGAGCGTCGTCTGCTCCTTTGCAACAACGTCTGCTCGCAACGTCGTCTGCGTCTGTCTTACCTTTCCTGCGACTTTCGGAAGTGCAGGTCTTTACGAGCGAGCTCAACTTCGCCTTTCAGAGAAGGCAGACGAAATAACTTGAGCGATTCGTTGTTTTTGTCGAACAACTAGCAGACGCGCATCAAGGAAGGAAGTCAAAGTACTCACTGGCGAGGTGTCCCAAGACGCCGAGGTTTGTTTGCTAAGAACCGAGAGTGAGCGTGTTAGTGTCCGCAAATTCCCTCCCAAATACTTTTTGCCCCCTTTCGTGTGCGGCAAGACTCCTCATTCTTTAACGGCGTCGGCGGGTTGGCGCAGTTAACGTCGTCTGCTTTACGTCTGCTAGTCAAAGCGATGGCTCCTTTACCTTTCCTGCGTCTGTCGGATATTCACCGCTTTTTCACCGGCGAGAGTCACCGTTGCCTCGGAAAACAAGGAGATGACAAGAGGAAGATATTGACCTCTTAATCTAAAATTGAGGTCAGTGATCACAGTATAATACGGGAAGGGTTCACAAGGGTCGCGCGGGCACATTCCATTCACCACGCCAGCCAGTCGTGGGCAGACGGTCATCGAGTCGGAGTGGCTGCTAGGCCTATCTGCCGAGTTCGCTTGGTCGGTGTCGGTGGAATCGTGGCCGTTGGAGCTTTTCCCGGGTGTTTGTGGATCCAGCGTTCTTGTTCGTCGTGGTCTGGTTCAAGTACTTTTTACTTTTTCTTGCTGCTTGAAGTCGGGACGCGAGAGAAGCGCACGTAGAAAAATAAACGTCCGTTGGTCGTCGCGACTGCGACGCTGCCGGCCATGCTGATTTGATCGTAACAAGTGCGTAGCTTCGGAGCTGTCGTAGGATTTTGTCGTAACCTGCGCAAAACTTACGAAAATTTCGGTTCGTGAATACGAATTTGTTTTTAAGTTTTGTCTTACGCATATTTTTGGAGTAAGATAGTTTCGTGAGTCTGGCCTCTCCACTTGCAAAAGTCGCAGGAAAGGTAAGACAGACGCAGACGACGTTGCGAGCAGACGACGTTGCAAAGGAGCAGACGACGCTCAGATAGGGGACCTCGTTCAGCCAATCAGGGCTCGGCGTTCTGACGTCACCGCTACCCCCTGCGCGAGAAGCAGACGAACTTGCCCTCCGCATAATGGCGGCGCCTCAATACTCGCACCGCAAAACTCGAAGGAGCCCTCAGCGGCGTTCAGTTCGACATTCATCCTTTCCCATTCACAACTCATAAGAAGTGCTTAGGTGTCCTGTGAATTTTTTTCCACTTCTCCGTTTCTCGGGCGTGTTAGAGGGGCGATGCAACGATTTATGTACTTTGAGCAAATACCGCTTAAAACGGATCACCGACGTTAAAGGGAATTCAGTATCTATGAAGTAAAAAAAAAAAAACATTTTCCAAGTGCCGAATTTGAAGTTTTCGCGCGGGCCGCGCTAGTGCAGTGACGTCAAATATTGAACCGTCCTGCGAGTCGACTTTCTTTCACGCCTCCGCCCCGAACCGCCGTCGCCACCGCGACCCCAAGTCCGGCGTACCGAAGAGTTCCTCGATATGCTCCAGCTATTCGCGACTCCAGCGAAATCGACGCCGCGTAGCGGCAACGACGAGAAGCTCAGAGAGGAGGTCGTTTCGACTCTGTCGTCTGCTATCGCTGCTTGGTTCTCGTATAGGCAGCATAGAAACAAACATCGTTCCCAGTAATTATTTTTATGCTTCCGCCGTGTCATCCCTACGCAATGACTAGAAGAAGGTTTCTACCGTCGAAAAATCTCTTTGCTTGCATTGTAACACCGATTTTACGCTGCAGTGCAAGACAGTTATGGTGGTCCGCGTGTTGAGCGACGAAAACGACCTCCTTTCGTCCGCCATTTTGCCTGACCAGCGAACTCTAGCGTACCGGGAACAACCGGTTTCCTCCTTGCGTGTCGCTGCGAGCAGACGACGCTTGACGTATCGCCGGTTCTGCGTAAAAAGCTGCCCCGGCGGAGTCCCAACCACTACACAGACATGATTTCCTTTTCGATGTCTGAGAGGTCGTCAGCCACCTACAAAAGACCACTTCGTCGATTCCCCGACTCACCGACCACCCTCTGCTACATGCGTCGAGCGCCGCCATGTTTTCCAATGGAGGCTAGAAATCAGGCCGGCTTGCTAGAAGCACGGTCTCAGCTTAAACTGGGTGAAGAAAGCACCGCCAAAGCCAACGCACGAGCTGAGCGGGACTCAAGCTGCGTCTCAAGACGCTCGCGCGCCCTAGCCTTTGCAGTGCTTTCTTCACTCAGTCTCAACTGAGACGCTGTTCTAGCAAGCCGGCCCTGAAGGCGACATATCACCATAGAGTCATTATAATAACTGCATATCACAACCGGACTCCGATTTTTGGTATTGCAAAAAGAAGGGCCGTAGTGCGTTCGCAATTGCGTTAAAAAACATGTTTTACGATTTCTGTTATTAAATCTTAGAGAAATGACGCCTGCAAAGCTTCTAAATTCCATGATATTTGACGTCATAAATCAAAAGAAGGGAGGTAAAAAACGAAAAAGAAAGCGCCAAAAAAATAAAAAGCACGCACGCGCTTGGGGAATTTTTTTTTTTTTGCGTGTCTATGATTACAATTTTTATCGTTTTAGAGAATAAAAAAAACTACCTTTGGGGTGTCAGTGCCTTAATGACTTGTGAAACAGCCGTTCGTTTTTCGCCACACGCAATCGAAGTCTTCCCAAGGGCTGCACATTGCACGTGTCTCGTGCATTGACTCACCTTGCGCTACTTTTGAAACATGAACGGGCTTTAGGGACAAGCTCGATAAAGCGCCCTCTTCCTGCGATTTCCTGCCAAATAGACCATTTGCAGGGATTGGTGTTCCACGCGCCACACGCCTTCCCGTATAAAAGATTCGAAGTAAATAACCAAAATAAAGCGTTGACGACCGCGCGTGCAAGGTACAATTTGTTTGAGGTTTTTGCTTTAGAAAATTTACTACTGCTCAGGCCAGCACGAGCGGCGCGTGGAACACCAATCCCTCTTGATGCTTGGCGCGAAAAATCGTGTGTGGTGGCGCATCGATTCAGTGGGGTATTTTTCTATATCCTGAATTTGACATCCCTGGTCCTTCGCATGTTTTTCTCTGCGCGAGCTTTCTTTGGAACGCGCACGGCTGCGCCCATTCTCGTGCAAGGGGGCCAGTTGCCTACGCTCCGAGCTCACGTCTCCAGCAAATGTGGGCAGAACAAGACGCGCATATCGTCCTGAGCCAAATGGCGAGACACATGCAAAACAAAACAACCGACGCGTTGAAAAATATAAAATTGCCTGTGCGCCGTTAGCACCCCGCGGGGATTTCGAAGGCCAATTACACATATTCCAATCTGATCAGATATATGTCACGGGCCGGGACTTTTGTCGAGCATGCGTTTGGCTCTTTGTGGATGTCCAGGAAAACGTGATGACGTGATAGACTTGGGTTTCCAAAATTCTAGCTTGTGGAATTAAATACCTCAAAAATTAGAACAAATAAACTATTTTTGTGCGGTCAGGTGTTTCATAGAGGTAGCTGGGTATTTATTTTCACCAAAACCATGAGAGTGGAAAGCACAAAAAATGCCACTCAGGTTTAGATATTGATGGCTGGTTGGGCTATTGACATTGAGTTTGGTAAACCCAAAGTAGGGCTGGTGCGGGAGTCACAATAAAAAAAACCACAGTTAAAAAATATCGCAGCAATATTTGATAAGAATTTATTTTAATACGAGTTCAGTGATAATTTCAATGACTGGCCAGGCAAATATTCTGGGTCTGTGGATAGCTTTGGCAGAGAGTTTAAGCAATGTACCAGTCTTAATTCGGTGATCTATGCGCGCAAATAGTAGTGTGCAAAAATGAAAAAGGTGCAAACGGGTAGAGTTTGACGTTGTATAAAATATAGTGTAAGCACGCACAGGGTACACTGATTCAGACTGAAACAGCGCTACATTTTACACTAGCGTTGAGCGTATCGAAAGTTAAGGGTGCATCGAATTCAGCTAAAGCTTGTACACATATACTGCTCAGGCCGCAATGTTTGAATGTTCATACAACTTCATTGCCCTCAGATTCGGTGTAAGTTGTCTCCTGATTGCTTACAACAGAAAGAAGGAAACATTCTAACTCTGGGTTGATAGGAAAACTTCACCTGCTGGCAGCTACCAATAAACTCGGCGCCGATTATGAGTATTCACCGCAAGCCAACGGTCGCGTGCTTAGAACAATTTTATCTCACGTGATTTCATACAATCACAATTGTTCTGGACAAACAAAATTGTTTGCTCACGCAAGCGGCCACATGTGAAGTTTAGAATATTTTGTATTGAATCTGGCACACGTAACAAGTAGCATGGTTTTTTTTTTTTTTACAATTTGCTAATAGAATCGTTCCTGGAATATACCTTGGTCTCAATGCATGTAGCACACAAAAGAGCACGAGCTGAATCGCAGTGGGAAACGAAAACAATATTGATAAACAAGTGTTTAATCACGTGAAAACTGAGGGCATTGCTCATATGCAGAAGGTAAGCTTTGTTTCACTAAAGTATTCGGTTTTATCGTGCGAGCGAAGCCGAACATACAAGCGCGAGCATGCTGCCCTGGACTACTCTTCCAGTGAACAAGTGCACCGTTCAAACCACGGAGCTCGCTTTCATAGCTTTTGGTGCGCTCAAACCTTTTAAAACACAATTATATTCAATTCTATTATTTCATTTCTTTTTATTAAATGTGCCTAAGCTTTTTCTTTTTGTCTTTTGCGTTTACGTGTCGTTTTCTTAGTTATATAATAATTTTCCAGAAGTCCGACAACTATAGTCTGTTTCATCATAAGTAAAAACCGCATAATCAAAGATGTAGACAAAAAAAAAAGAACGCGAACACACATTAAAAATGCAATGTGACGGCGCATTCAAAATAAGTCGCTAGTTTTTCAGAGAGAAGGAGTTTCGTAAAGCGACATTGTTACCCGTTGTAGATTATAAAAAGTGCAGTACAACTGTTAGCTCGGGGTCTTTAACATGCATCACGCAGTATATGTGGTACACGATCGCACGACGCTATACGATGCAGATGGGCGACTGAACCCAGGGTCCCTTCTAAAGCCCCTAGATAAAATCGTTTTTTTTTTACAAGTATTGCCAACTATTGTTGTGGTAACGCGCCAGACACGTGCCACGGGCGGGTGCTCCGCCGCCATTCGCTTGCAAGAGCCAGTCATATTAGTGCCGCGCCGCCATTTACCACCAAGGGCCGCTCGAGACACGAGCCTCGTGCACTGACAACCTTCTGACGTTACTTGAAAGAACCAACGCAAACACATCGAGGGGCTTTAGTCCCAACAGGTTCTGCAGCGTAAGCTCCGTTCTTTGAACGGAGCTCGCACTCACGAATTTCTCCACGTGCTCTGATCTGCAGTGCCACAACACACTCGGCCAACGATCCCCCACCGCACTTGGTTTAGCGTGTGAGCTAAACCAAATGAGCTGCATGAACTTAGAGTATCGGCACTCTTTTCCCCGATACTGTTGTGGGCGCCGCCAACTTGGTGGTTAGTACAAATCAAACGCAACTGCCGATCGTCATGATTCAAAAGTGCGACTTCCTCAGCATTAGTTTCGGTGTTAGAAAGCTCGTGTAATTTTGCTTTTCTTTGTCGCAAACTGTTTAAACATTTCTGGAGGACGGAAAGGCCCTTCCTGTGATTTCAGATAAAGCTTCAGATAACGCAGAACCATCATTTTAAGCACCAAGATGAGTATGAAGCGTAGCTTATTTAGTGGCTCTAGTTTAGCCCGACTGCACAGGCTCAGAAAAAGAACGAACTGCTTGACCTCGCGCTCTTGGCGCTGCTTCAGTGGCTTCACCAGCCCGTAGCGTTGGCTGCGCTCCGAACTAAGGTAAAGCATAGCAGATATTCAGATCTTTGGGTTCTACAAGCTAAACCAACAGATAACACTTAACACGTCCCAATAAAAAAAATATTGCGGGTTTATTTTGACTAACTGGAGATTGTTTGACATGCAACCGAAATCTCAGATTGGCCTCCGTCAGATTGCGGGCACCGCGGCCGATATTTAAACCGGATAAATATGAATTTATGGGCCAGCGCGTTGGCTCAGAGACACTAAGACGTTTAAATGCTTTGTGTTTTGTTTTCATATCATTGCCACTTAAGATCCACCGAACTGGTTTTTGAAACAAAATACAGTCGAACCATTCCGACAAGCATAGTTTGATTGCGAAAATGACTTTTGCAAGTGATAAAAACATTCAAATGTTTTCGAATATGTGGCGGAAGCCCAAATGGCGAAATCCCTTTCATGGCGCCCGTTTCATTTGGATCGCGTCAGGCATGTGTACCGAGGCACTGTAGAATGCGCGCAAAGCAGCTGTGGTGCACCCGCAGCCTCGCGCTTGTTGTTCTGACATCTCCGGCTCGCTCACTAAGGGCATCCAGGCTTTTGACCCCCTGACATCTGGCGCTTTTTCTGTCTTTCACGTGGCGTTCCAAGCGGCACACGACGGAAAATGCGCATCAAGCTATTCTTGAACACGTGTCGCCATCTGTATTTTATATTAAGAAACTGCAATTTGCCGTAACTGAATGGGAAAAGTTTGAGGTCTTATAACATTCTTAACGTATAATATATCAACGTGGAATTCTGGAAAATGTAATATCCAAAGACGCTTCATAATTTAATGTCTCGTAATTTTGATTAGTTGACGTGATTCCGTTTTTATAGCACCATAAAATAATACCATTTTAAACTTTATTTTTTATTTTAAAATATACATAGCCTGTACACTTTCATTGCTTACTTTTTTAATTCATTATATCTAACGGAACACTCACGTAAAAAATCATGGACGATGGGACGTTATAACTCGAGAAATAATTTTTTCTATATTAGAGACTGTGGTCTATTAAAAGCTGAATAATTAACTAACCACTAAATATAATTGTAATATCAAGACATTA
>JAZHYW010011594.1:0-23163 GCA_037355805.1 Ixodes ricinus | reverse complement strand
AGAGCACACGAAATTATCACCCATTTTATCCTGGTGCACTTTTCTTTTTGGAGGAACTGACTGCCACATGCTGTACGTTGCTTCATAGAAAAGCTAACAACGCAATATCTTTCCTTCTTTCTTTCTTTCAGTCTTGCTTTCAGGAGGCCTTGGAGTCTAGTGACCGTGAGACAAGACAACCTTCCGAGGCGGGAGAACAGGTTTTCTTCGTTGGAGTGTCAGCGTAGTCAGAGTGCCGAGATCCAGGCGTTGAATGATCGGCACAGACGTGAACTGGGCTCCTGCAGGATTTCTTGCGCAAGAAGGGCTTCGTGTTCATCGCTGATCTCGTGGACGAGTGGCATCTGTGCACCGGCTACTGTTTAATTTGTCATGGAATAAACTGTTTCTGGAATCTTTCACCAAGTTTTCTCGATTGAATGCTCTCAGTATGTTTGTTAGTACTGGGACTAATGCATGTTTTCCCTTCTCACAATTTTTGTGAGATTGCGAGCGTGCGCGCAAGTCAAGAACGTACGGAGCAGTGGGCTCGCACTTGTGCCCTTCGATGCACAACCAAGTCGAGCACACACACGACGAAGCCTCACCAGCCTCACTGCCTCGCCTCGGCAGCGATGTACACACTGGCTAAAAGGCCCCGGGGGCCTTAGCCCATGTGTGCGTGTGCGTGCGGGCACGCCCACATGCACACACGGATGGCATGCACGCCGCCCCCACGTGGGTGTGACTCCTGGACAACATAACTATAAAGATATCTATTGATACTATTTTTATGACGCATGATATTTGCTATTAGCCTTAGAAAACAGTAAAAAAAAACTATAAATTGTCTAAGAATTTGTAAGGTCACGTGACATATTAGTCTTAAAACAATAAAATGTAACCTCTTTATTTTTATATCCTATATTTACTTTTGACAAAGCATAATATGTACATAAAAACAAATTATGTCATTATATTTTAAGTCACGTGACCTTTTGCGTGGATGGAGCCTTATCTCCTCCCGACTTGGCTATGTCCCCGCGCGTGGATGTAGCCTCTGCCATTTTTTTTCTTCAGATGTTTGAAATTTTGGGCGTGGGCACTTAGTGCGGAATTGGCAGACACACGGTATTCTACAGTAGGTACAAATATTCACATAATTTGCCCCACTGTACTTATTCTACTACTTTCTGTAAAAAAAATTCAGTAGAGATTACAAGTTTTCATCCCGGTTTTGTGCAAATAAGTTCAGCTAAAGCTCCTAGAACTTGTAATTTTAAAGGGCAAATCAGGCTTATTGGTTAAATTAATAAAAAGAAAAGCAACACAGATGTTTTAACTAGTAGAATACCTAAACTTGAGCCTAATAACTAAATACAGCAAAAAAAATTCTAGTCATAATATACACGGAATCAAAAAATCCCCTCATCAGTGACACTGGGCAAAAATGCCGGGTGAAAGGTGCACTTTGCAGCGCTGTAACTTTGAAAAAAACAAAACAATGCACCACGTTTTTTTTTTTTTTTTTATGAAGAAACACAAGAGTATGGGGGGAACTATCACTAGAAATTTCAGAAAAATCGAAGATGAACTTTTTTTATTGCCCCTTGAAACTTCTTAACTTTGTAGTTCGGACCTACAGAAACATTTAAAATTTTTAGGTAAAGAAATGATTTATGTATCGTCGGAAAGAATGTTTAATAAGAATATAGCATGACAAATTTTAATGTTGTAGCTATTCAACTGTTTTTAAAGAACGGCTTGGATGTATAGGGACAAAACATCAAAGGAGCTATGTTTGAGCATTTTTGATGCACAATATTTCACCTCCACAATGCTGTACATATTCAGATAAATAGTTTCCATGATCTATTATAAGTGTAAAATATTTGAGATTTCTGGAATTTGTAGTTTGTGTAGTAGGTGTCACAGGACATGACAAACGAAAAATTCAAAAATTTAATATGCCGTTTTGGCACACTACAATTATTTTTCTCTGCAAACATTTTTAGAAAATTTTTTATTACGCTCCATACCCAAGTATCGTCCAGTAAACAAGGAATATACAACTCTCTTCATCTTTTCGTGCCTTTGCAAGCTAAGTTGGCACTCCAGAGGACTCTGTTGCCAATTGCCGAGAAGCAACACTAGAGTCCGCATTACTGTGCTCCCTTCGGGAGCATATAAAGAAACTGAGCTGGCCCTGCGACCGAACCATGCATCACTGGCACAGTGCCGAAGCGTGGGCTCCGACACATCAGAGAAAGACACACTCCCTCAGTTTTATTAGACCCCAGACAACTCCAGGTGGTGCAACATGTATCGAAGCCCATGAGTTCCACCATTTGTTTCATTCGCGCCCAACAGAACTTATAAGACTCAAGGAGTTCGAGGCAAAAGTCACCAGGCTCGATCTAAAATGGACTGTAAACATCGACGCCCGCACAAAGCAATCTGAACTTTTCGTCAAAAGAGCATTTCACATGTCCTTTTTTTCCGATAGAACTACAAAGCGTAGCTCACTTTCTGCAAGAAATAGGGCCAAAAAACTTGCCAGGGCCAGCGGCGGGCGTCGATCGCAAACAACCGGGTCGAGCGGAGGGGCCGGTTGGCGCACATAGTGATAGATGGCGCCACCTCCTTATCGAGCCTGCTCGCAATGACTGATTTACTAAAATGAAAGAATCTTTTTGTAGTGTACCTTTCGTTTAAAAATAAGAGCAAACAATAAAAGCAAAACATGAAGTTAAAAAAAATGGTTGCATAACGATGGCATTCTTGCTGCCGACAAATTTCACCTGCGCGACTGCTTTCTTTCACTGTCTGCTACACCACCAGACGTAGAGTGCCTTCATACACACGCGCGCTTTGCTTGAGTGGTGACATCTTAGCCATTATTTCCGCCCAATCGTTTTTCTTTATGCATTTTTAAGTGCACGCAATCCGGTGTCACTCAGCTCGAGCGCGTAGCTTTAGTTGATGCATTGACGCCATTTTGCCGCCCAAGTCACGCGCAGGCACATTCAAGGCAACAATGGATGTCTTCACCCTGATAGACAGACATGCCGGCACCCTAACACAACGCCATCTATCAATATGTGTGCCAACTCTCCCCGCCGCTTGAATCAGTCGTCCGAGTCAAAAACGGACCCGTGAAATACACTGCTTCGTGCAGGCATAGATTTTTACGGCCAATTTTAGATCGAGCCTGGGACTTTAGACACCCTATAGTTGCAGAGAATAATACAACCCAAGCGATTTCTAAAGCCTCCAATCTTTCCTTCGCACATAACCTTAGGTTAGGTTTAGATCTGACTATTCCTTGTTTAGCAACTGTGCAGCGAACAATAAACTGGGTAGTAGCGTCTTGATGTCACAATCTGGCATTGATCACAAAATCTTTTTTCTTACACTGAAGGGGTGTCAAAAGCTATACAAATGGGCTGACACACATAAAATTGTATCTAGCTCTTCGGCTCGAGAGTATAGAAACTATGAGCAAAAACCTTTCTAACTTCACTCACCGCCAGCTTCTGAGATCTGCATTGCAGCTTCTCAATCCTCTTGTTCATTTCAGCCCTGCAAAGAAAAACGGGGGTGGAACTCATAAAATGTACTTGAGGAGCAGACACGGGAGCAGCTGAAACAGCTGTTTTGGAGCAGGTTGGGAGTAGCTAAAACTACATTCTGGAGCAGGTTGGGAGTAGCTAAAACTACATTCTGGAGCAGGCTGGGAGCAGCTCCGATAAGTTTTCATTGCACTTCAGCTTGTGTCGTAGGCAAGCACGGGAGCAATTTCAGTTGTGCTTAGCAGCACAGATGAACATGAGTGGTTAGGGACCTAGGTAGATGGGGTAACAGTGTAACATGATGTGAAAACTTGAAACTTTGTGAGCCTTAATGAGAACCAAAAAGTAAATACCATATGTTACTGAAGATAGTGTCCTTGATATTTTCTGAGTGGCTTTCAGCTGCTCAAAATGCAAACCAGCATTGCTTATTGCACAACCCACACAGGCTCGACATAGTAATTACATGTGCGAACCACGTGACGTGCATAAGCAACGGACGTGCAGTTGCACGGATGAACAGGGCAACAAATTTCGAGTTTATCCTATTGTGCAAATCAATATCGCAAAAAATTTAGTTTATCCTATTGTGCAACTCAATATCGAAGCAGCAGACTACGATTAACGGAGTTATCGTATTCGAAGCAATAACCAGGAGCAAGGTGTAAAGTCCGCCGAGCAGATCTACCGCTCGCGTGAGAGCTGCTGGCCAGCAAGGTTTCGGATCTGACCGCGTTTCAGTTCCATCAAGTCACGATTTATCTTGCGGGAATGCGGTTCCAACTTCTAACGATGAAGTACTAAAAAGAATCTTTCGCTGATTTGTTTTCAACTGGCTGATGTCTGGATCCCGGGCCGCAGAGCCTCGGGCAACCTGACGCTTAACTACTCGACCTCACCTCGGTTGACTCTTTCGCTCATTTGTTTTCAACTGGGTGATGTCCGGATCCTGGGCCGCAGAGCCTCAGGCAGTCCGACGCTTAACGACTCGACCTCACCTCGGCCGACTTGCTTAACCGCTTATGGTTGAAGAATAACAATCCAGTCGCAGGTGGTGTAGCCCTTGGAAGCCAACCCCAGAGTTTTTTGCGCGCTTCCGATTTGTGATACACGGAGAGAATAAACAGAACAAAGGATTGCAAGGCAGACCAAGCTAAACGCGCTTATTGTTGCCAATCGAGCCGATAAAAATCGAAACCAAGACAAAATACAATTTTTTGCCGCACGTTTTGCAATTTGGTGCATAAAGGTGCGAAGTATTGGCTGTGGCGTGGTTTCTGCAACATGGCGCAGACAAATGCGTCTGGCGCAAAATGGCGCCGCCGTTCTACCCCTGCATTCTATTATCACTCTGTTTCATGTTTTATGATAATTTTAATACAATTGCACAATTTCAACACGAATCTACATTCAAATAACTTTATTCTTTGTCCCCTTGTCAACTGCAATAGTAAGCGCTCAATGATGGCAGTTTTAATTCCTTTTCTGCCATTGACGCACTATTGAAGGAGCAAAGACGACAAAGAATGAAGTCATTTTCTTTTTGCGTTGCATTTCACCCGTAAAAAAACACACCTGTGCTCCTCTTCCATTAGTGCAAGCCTCTCCTGAAGCTCTGTAATTTCTTGGTTCCTCTTCTTGAGACGGCACTCTAGAACCTCCACCTGCAAAGAGGCAGCGCACCAAGTTTGCCACGAGCCACGCCGTATCCACAGCTAAACAGGTGCAGACGCCAATTAAAGGGCCCATGAAACGAATTTTGGGCTGCAATAAATCAATTTATATTGGTGTTTTACTAATAGCACATCATTCAGTGGGCCAAAAGAAAAAAGGTAGAAAGTCAAAAGCCTGACTTTCGGTACGAAAATTTAAAAACACAGCGGACTATTTCGTACCTCCTTCCCTTCGTAAGCTCGCTGCCTTTTCACTGCGATACATCCGCGGACCCCGCAGCGCGTCACCCGGCCCCCGCAGCGCGTCACCGGGCCCAAACGAACGTCACACGACACGGGAGCTCACTTAATCCCTTCACCCCTAGGCTGACATTGTGGTGGAAGCTACGGCGCTTGCCGGACCAATCAGCCGCCCCCTTTCATCACCTCACCTCATTCTCTGCGCGTGGGTATGCGCGAGAGAGCGTGATCACGTGGCAAAAGTGTGGCTGGCCCAAGGAGCACGTAGCTTCCACAGCACTGTCAGCTTCGGGGTGAACAGGCTGGGGAAAGCAACTTTGGCTGAATTTTGAGCGACGGCTAATCTTCTAGGGGGAGAATGGATGTGTCCGGATTAGACAAACGAGAGCAAGAGGGGACTCCCCTTTCCATCTTCTTGAACTGTTTGGTAGAATGCGCGATTTATGAGTTGAGGAGGAAAGCTAAACAGGAAAAAGTTGGAAAAGCGTTTCATGACTCCTTTAACCTTTTTCGAGCAATGGATGCCGTCTGGGAGGTTGCCAGCAAACTTCAAATGAAGGGCAGCCCAACATGCCTCCAACCCTCAAAACAGGTTGGCACTGTGCCGTTGAATCGGTTTTTATTACTTTTTATGCCTCACACTACAAATTCATTAAAAAAAAGAAAAACAATGTTGAAATTGCTGATGTCGCTACACAGATTCCCGACGAAATGCGTTACGCATTTAGAACAGGGGTTCCGACTTGGAAAGACGGGAGTTCCAACCTCACAACGGTTCGCATACTGTTGTCTTCGGAGAGAGAACCAGTCTTCTCCCAGGCTTCGGCGGTTTTCGGATGCAGCCACCACATCCTCCCTCAATTGCCGCGTACAGTCAGCATACTGTTCGCTCTGCGTTCGCAGGAAGCTTCATGAACCTTCGGACATTGTGCACGAAGCTTATATACGTGTAGTTGCCTTAATTGCGGAACGCAAGCGCAGTTTCGAAGTGGCTGCGAGCTAGCTGACAACAATACAACCAGGACGACCACGCCCGCACGCGCTTCCGAGTGATTTGGGAGATGCTTGACGGCGCATACGTGGCGCCACCAACGCATGCGTGGTAATCCGCGCCTCATGTCACTGCACACCCTGCATGAGACGGGAACGGTGGACGCAACGAATGAACGAACGAAGCAAGAAAGCACAACGGGAACCGCGCCGCAGTCTCATGAAACCAGCCCTGTCCAGTGCAAACCTCAACCATCTGAACAAGACTGTTGCACGCACTCAAAGCGATTAATGCTAATGCATTTAAAAAAAAAATATCTGTGCAAAGATTGGTGCTGACAATGTTGGTCGTGCCCTCCGAAAATGCCAATGGCAAGAAGCGAGGCCAGGGGAGAGGGTGTATGCCCACGCAGAAGCTTACTGAGAAAGGTCCTTTACTGGGGACTTCTAGAAAAGGAACCCAGCAGAAAATTTTGTTGGAGCGAGTGGAAGGAAGGGCTCACCCAGGCCGGGTCGAAGCCCTCCGTCTGGGCATACGAGTCTGCGGTGGTCAGGGGCCCCGTCTGGGAGCCCATGCTGCGGGAGGACGTCCGGGGGCCGCCGTCTGCGTCTGGACGTTCCTGCCTCGTGGCGGCTCCTCGTCTTCCGCCGACTCGTAGGAGGTGCTGCTGCCGGTGCCGCCGGTCGAGCCAAAACTGGCCGCTCTCAGGCTGCCAGCTTTGGTCCCGGGCCTCGAGAGGCCCGCACCAACCGTGCGCCCAGCCTGTATGCGATAAAGCGAGCGGCGTGTCAAGACGCCACCACACAGACATGAATGCCAACAGTTACAAAGGCTCTATTGCTATACTTGGTCTGAACTATTTTGTACTATATTGCCGAGACTAGCATAGCTTCCACAGTGCAGAATCCATAGAGTTAATAATAATCTAGAGAAAAAAAATCTGATTCATTTAAGCCGCTTGGGAACGATGGTTCAAAGACACTGACACCCGTGGTCGCGATTGGACCATATTGCTGGTGAAACTTTGGATACGGCATTGGGGGATCCTGGCACTGTCCTTTCACTCCACCGCAGACCGGTTCAATGAATGGGACGATAGGAAGCGCCACCGGCGTTTTTTAGTCGGGCACGCGGATGAAAGTTGACGACAACTGGCAAACACCGGCCCTTTCCAACACTGCTGAAACAACGCAGCTCTGAAGCGTGGCTCACTTAGCGGTTCTACGAAAACCCCTGCTACGTCGGGCAGTTTGTGTTACGTGAAGAACTGCGGCCAACTACCTTGACAGGCAGCGGGGCCAGAGGTCCGGGACCTCGTGGAGGCACGTCCTCCTCCTCCTCCTCCTCGTAGTAGAGGAACGAGTCGAGGACCTCCTCCACCTGGCAGAAGCCGCGCTGGCGGAGCAGGAGCGTCCGCAGCGAGCCAAACTGGGCCCGCACCGAAGCGGACGTCTCCACCCCAAGCTCCGCCCACAGCTCCGTCTCGGGAGTGGGCCCATTGTCCCGGAGGAACTCCCGAAGCTTCCTGGGCGCCAGAGAACCACAACCTCGTGTCTGAGGTAGCTTCCGGATTTATCAAGAAGTGGAGCGTGCGTTCGTAACTCAACAAGCGTTCAAAGTACACGGCGCACCTCGTCGCACACGTGGATGGATTGGTTAAGCCACAACCACTCCAGTCAGCCAAAGCCCCAGAATTACCGCACACCCATGGTCCACCGCAATGATGCACTAACTACGCTAACGAAGATGCGAGCCAATAACTCTAGCAAAAAGGCAAACCGAAACCTCACGGTTCCGGTAAGGCTTGCGGAAGATGCAAAAATCTCCGCATAACATGTCACATTTCTCTCCTTGCACCAAATACACCTGGAAGGAGATGCTTCAATTCAATTAAAAAAATTATTTTACAATCATGACACTAAAGACAAAATAAAAGTGAATGAAAAGTTTTTTGCTTTTCTTTAAATACAGAAGTGTTTTAGCTTCTTTTTAAAGGCCGACCAGATACAATAATTGTAAGATTGTCTTTGTACGAGACACCGCAAACCACATGAAATGGAGGGTGCTACAGTTCCACTTACTTTACAATATCTGCAATATCCACTTCAGTTAGGATGGCTAACTTTGGTCCTACGGCTTTTCTCTGCAGGCTGCAAAGACAAAACGGGATGGCGTTTGTGCACCCACGCAGATGTTACCGCCAACGTGCTTCCGGGGAAAATAATTGAGGAATTAATATAGTACAGGTTACCCATTTGGGAGAGCAAAGCTAGTGTCCTTTGGTGGAGACGACGACGCAATGATTGCCTCCTGCAGCCCGGCATAAAAGCCCCCATTCTCTTTAATCCTGCGTGAAGGCACACACCGAAATCGGCATCCAAGACTCGCAACAAAGCCAAATGTTGACCAAATCCGGCTGGGTGGTGCCGCTCACCCGTTTGCCATGTACTTGATAGGCGTGCGACTCTCCTCCGGATCTGCGTTCCTATGAGGACAAGAATAAATACAAACAAGTCACGCGTGTGCACTAATAAAAAAAAACTTACTCCTGGATTAGGAAGCTAGAATCTATGTCAAGATATTGTACTCGTACCATAAATACCCAGCAAGCGCTCGAGCAAAATTCAACGTTATCTTGAAAACCTGGGGAATAGGTGTTTGTTAGGTCCAAGAGCAAAAATTGAGCAGTCTTGAGTTATTCCAGGGTATATTAACAATGATAGCCGCGACACGGCACGGCGAATTCGTTGGGGGACATCAGCGACGTGTGCACGTGAACAAAACCGGTCGAGACATAATAGACATCAGACAATTTTTTTCCGAGCGCTTTTGTTTCTTTTTGTACCAGAGTGCACGAAAGTGCCTCTTCCGGCACTAGCCCATGGCATTAACAGTGCTACAACATTTTGTTAGAGGCAATTTTTTTCTTTTTCCAGAGAGTGCATGCAGTGGGCACTACTATAAAAATTAACCGCTTCTCCACGTGGTGAATTATGTTGATTGGGGCGAAGCTCTGGTGGTGCTTGTCTGCATAGACGCGGAGCCGCAGCATGCCGAGCCTTTTGTTCGTTTTCATCCATGTCAGAAAGAGAATGTGTGGTATGGAACGTGGCTATATACGCATCTGAAGCATTTGACCACAGCGCCCTCTCCTGTATAGACGTTGAGCGGCTACATGCAACGTTTTATCCATGACAACCCCAGCTCTTCAGTTACTACCACATCTCAGAGCCCCCTACTCGTCCCGCAGTCGTGGCCGAGTGGTTAAGGCAACGGACTAAAAATTCATTGGGGTCTCCCCACACAGGTTCGAATCCTGTCGACTGCGCAAACATATATTTTTGTCATCATTTTTTTATTTTTTTCATAATTTTTAAAAAAAATTTTTGTGCCCTACACGAGCACGTGCTCGTGAGCTCATGAGCAGGAGCACCAGACGGACATGGCTAGCCCCTAAGGAGCTTCGCTCCTAAACTGCGGAGTAGCTCAGTCATAACGACTCCGCTTCGCACGCAGCGAACCTAGGTTTGATTCCTGTAGGTGGCGGACAATCTTTTTCAAGGATTTGGCAACGCCGGCAAAAGATGCCCTACAACGCCAACTGCAACAACTACCACAACATCAACAACGGATGTCATTTCAGGGGTGGGAAGAGCCCATGACAGCTATCGCTGTAAAATGCAGAAAATGCACATAATAAGGCGGCTTCACTATTTCGCACCGGTGTGCACAGAGAAGCAGCTTACGCAGAAGAGAATCTCAAGACTGGTTCATGTACCTGCAACAAAGTGCTTTACAATTTCTTGAAATCTCTCGTGACGAAAAAACACATGGCGCCCCCTACCGGGTAGCCGTAAAACACCTGTGATTTCCGCATATTTACTTTTCTTTGCATACCATTCTTTCCTTGTTGACTTGAAAAACTCTGACAATGTTAGACAACTATTTCTCATATAGTACGTAAATTTAATCTCGCAAATACTGCAAAACCTTTACTAGTGAAATGGTGGTCCAGAGCCACCTCATAGGTGGCACCAGCGTAAGATCCCAAGTATTCGGCCGTAAGCAGTCAAGTGTTTGAATCGGCCTTCATTGAACTCTGTGGGTTCATAACTTTGGGGTGGGAGCTTATGTCAATAGAGAGGCGGGTGACAACATTCAGTTGGAACATTTTTCATTTTACACAAGCTTACTGGCACTGGCATATGCCACCGACCAAGATTTTTTTTTCTTTTTCAGTGAGATTTTTTAGCAGTAAATGCAAATGTATTTTTTTAGTCTTTTTTCGAAAAAATCTGACGATATAGCTTTAAAGTCGCAGTGACGGCAGTCCCCCAGCAATGATATTTGAATACGGCTCCGACTGGACCCGAGCATTGTGCGAGCAGTCGGTTTGGGCTCGGGATAATCAATAGCTTGACAAGATTTTGGATAGTGGCCTGTGTACAATCGCAACAATGACCACAATTGCCCAAACCATAACAATGTCCGAAACTCGTCGAGCGCCCCAGGACACGTGCAGAGTTGCCAACCCGAATGTGGGGCTGTAATAAACATTAGCAGCATATAATTGTCCCCGGATCACGAGGCAGCTTGTTCTCGCCGACACTTGAGGGGGCGAATTGTTCAGAGTACAAAGCTCGCTGCACCGCCCCTTTAATTTATTTTGCGAGCCTTCCATAAGGAGTGGGTAGGCGCCGACTATGACACTGGCACGTGCCTGGTACTTCACGGTAGTTATGGATCCAAAGTTTCAGTAACAGCAGTTTAGGCACTCTATATAGGAATAGGTTCTGTTCTCAATAGACCCCCAGATAAGGCACACCCAAACCCCCTCTCAACATTTTTTTACCTCTGTGCTCTACGAGACGACCACTCCGAAGAACACCCGTTGGTTTCCGAACGAAAAGGTTTGCTTTCGGCCAGGCCGTGTCTAAAGAGAGAAAAAGGGCGTTTTCAGTAAATAACAGCCACCTTGAATGGGGCCTGTACTCCAACAATCATATCAGCAAAAAAATCTTTCCTCATGCATGAGAAAGAGCTTTTCCTTGACACACACTAGAACACAGACCTGGCAGAGCACTTAAAGGGGTATTCACACAAAGGAGAAATCCCGGGATTTCTCTCGAGCGAATACCCCTTCAACAACTGACAAGGCACCAATGCTTGCCAAAAGTTTTACAGAGACTGGACGTACAGGACCCAACTGTGAAATAATGGCGTAATAAACAAAGACTTTATCCCTCAATTCGGGCCATCCCAACTCGAGTAAACATTGCTCAAACAAAGGAGAGGAAGCGCAAAGTGACAGGCAATGCTTCACTCGGATGCAGGCAGAGGTCAGATTTGCTGTATCTGACACAAGCGGCAAGTGTGACTTGGCTGCTGGCACGCAATACGCAGCTCAATCGAGAGGGAACATTGATGCAACTCTCAGACTGGGTTCTTGTTCAGAACTTCAACTACCTGGTGAGAGATCGTTCTCTCACCTCCGACATTGTGGATGTCGCCCGAATGCGACCACATTACCGCCCAGACACCCGACAATCGCGCCCAACACCCTCAGTGCAAGATGGCCGGCGTTTCCGCCGACCGGAAGATATTGTCAGGAAGAGAAGACGAGGGGCACGGGCAGTAGCACCGACCCTCGGAGGCTCATGGTGGTTGAGCTGGTTTCAACGGCTCGTTTGCCTTACTGTCAAATTGTCATTCGATCTACCTTCACTAAATCCCATCAGCATTAAATCACCATACTTCTAAGATCCTTGCAATACATACATATACAATTCACAGAGGCATGTATACTCACTGAACCTTGAGGAGCTCGAATAGTTCGGGCAAATTGGCTTGCATATTACTGAAAACAAAAATAAATGCTTGAACTCAAGAGACAATCCTCAAAAGCAATATGGGCCAACGACCCTTAAAACTAGCAGCAGAATGTGCCGACATTTTTCCAACTTCTAGGGATTCTAATTAGCGTCCAAAATCAACAAAACACACACACACACAAAAAAAGCAGTGTCTAGAGTGCCATTTTACGGCGCTCTTGCGAAGCATTCAAGAGCCGTCCCAGCGAGCAAATGCCGTCATTTAGTGAAGAATGTCTTGCTTTTGGCACTTTGTGGCCGAAATTAGTGTGCCTCCTTTCACTGTACTTTATTTTGTGTTAAATTTGCTAATCATGTGTATACTCTGATTCCATGAAATGTTTCTCATAACAAATATCTGAAAACCAAAGAATGACATCCCTGACTCGTTTCAATAGTCTAATGGTTAGCATGACTAGCTCTATGGTCTCAAAAATATTTAGAATCAATGTGTGCCATAGACTTTTTTTTTCTTTTTATAAATGTTATTGGAGAATGCAAGATTTAAACTAAAATTTATTTTAAATTACAATCGCAACATTTGGGAGAGTGCCACTTTGGCAAACTTGCAAAAAGACCGCACAGGCATAAACATACACAGAAAGAATGCTGCTCACTCCTGTATTGCTTGTCTCGCTCGCGCTTTATCTTAAAACAAATTGTTGGTGACGGCTGATGGAACGCATGTCAGAATAAGTGTGACTTGTGCTTAACACTATCGGACGGCACTTGAAGGGGTACACCGGCGATTTCTTCATGGTCCCCAATCTGCCTGGAAATTTGCTAAACGCACGATCGAACAACACTGAAATAGTATCCTAAACACTAATTGGTGACAGGTCAAGAACGAAGTGGAAGCCCCTCACACCTCTTTCCACTTTAGTAGAGCGAACGCTGGAGAGGAGGCGAGCTCCTCTCCACCGTTCGCTCCGCTGAATTGGGAAGGGGCGGGAGGAGCTTCAGCTTCGTTCTTCACCTGTCACCAACTATAAATCAAATTTTTTTTTTTTTGGCTCTGGTATTGAATTTACAATTTCTGGTTTTCAGTGTTTTCAAACAAAGTCTCTACTGGCAACAACGAAAAAGTGACACCAGTGGAAGGCACGGATTCACTTTTGGGCTGTAGATTTTGTTCTCTACTGATTAAAAGCAGTTACATGGTGTCAAATGAATGCTCTGGAGGGTCGCTTCAGTACCCGCGTACTGGCACGGAACAAATGCTTGGCATGGTCTATTTTTTTACAGTGTTTGCTCGACTGGCAAGCATGCCTTCCACTAACGTCACGGCACTGAAAAGTGCGGGTATATTTGAAAGTTTGGATTTTGCAACATTTTAATTTGCCGATTTCACAATAACCATTATGAATTTCGCGATAATAAACAGCATACCAGAAAGGGTAAATGCTTGAAATTAAAAAAAAAAAAACATGGTTAGTTGGGGTAACTAAAAAAAATCGCCGGAGTACCCCTTTAAAAATTCGAGTGGAGTGCCGTCGGACGGCACTTGAACGCTCTGCTAGAGTGCCGTCGAACGGAACTCTAAACACGAAAAAAAAAAAAACGCTCGGCAAAGAATTTTTTAAATGTTTGCAGCCACGCCCCCTGCTTCTGAACTTTATGACCTCGAACTTCCAACAGGGGCACGACATTAGCCGCACAAGCACGCTGGACCGTGACCAGAAGTATGCACCCTGGACTGCAACTAGAAAGATGACCGCAGAAGGCAAGAGGTGTGGTGTCACTTTCTCACTTCCCGAAACTAACACGGAGGAAATTCCGAAATTTCTACTCACGATGGCAGAGCTACTACACGCTCCGCTCGAAGACCCAAACGAGAGCTTGGGCTTCACTTTCCTCCGCCGCTCACGTTTGGGAAGAACGTTCGACATTTCGCCTGCGTTTCGGCCCAAGGATACAAAACTCAGTGCCCGCCAGCGAACGGGAGCGCGCGCTCCCGAGACGCCATTTTTGACAGCTCGGAATTCCGAAACTACCGAATTCGAACAGCGTTCGCTCGCTGAACCTACCGTGTTCTATCTGGCGCGACGTCGAAACTGTCGAGAGGAAAATGTTAAAAACCATTACGCGACATCAGAGAGCTTAGCAAACGGGCTGGGGAAGACGCGTTCTTCTGGAATCGAACGCGGGGCTCACGGACTCGGGAACGATGACGTGTATCGAGGCAAGAGACGAACGGCTGATTTCTTACCTGTTTATACGATATGGAGACGTCCACCGCCGAGCTATACGCGTGGAAAGCAAGCCGTAATTGGAACGCGGCCCGGGCGAGATGGCACGGCAGGCAGGAAGCGCGGTGTACAGAGCGGGCACTGGCGAATACTGACTGAATCAGAGGTCAACGAGGAGTGGTCGCGAGCTGGGCGAGCTCACGAGAACTGATGTCCGGTGGCACTACGGCACTACTGGAATAACTGAATCCTTCTGCTCCGGGCTGGCTGACTAGGCTGACTAGGCCGCAGAACTTTGGCGACGAAAGCGATAACAGCAGCTGTCCAGGCGCGACTGACTCGCCGCAACGCGACATTTCGCAGACGGCAAAACAAGCCATTTCAAAAACACCAGAAAAATACGTCGCTCAACAATGACGCGTGGTGGCGCCACCGGACGTTTCGGCTTCAGCATTACTTCGGTGCTTCTTGGCGCTTCTTGAGTCGGTTCACAAGTACGTAACGCCCTTTATCGCGAGTTTTATTTCAATATTATTATAACCTGAAAGTGAGCGTTTTCACGGATTTATAGTGTATGTGTGTGTAGCAGTGTGTAGTGTTTGCGTCGTCTTTTATTTATTCACGTATAAGACGCAGTGACGTGTGCAGATAATAATGTTTTGTGTTTTAGAAGAAACTGATCAGTGTGAATAAAAATACATGCAGTCTGTAGCAAAAGAACTGCCTGCAGAAAAGAGTTGGTCGTGGTCCAAATGGTCCAACGGTCCAAATCAGTACAGAGAGCAGAGTAGGGGTGGGGAATGTGGTGGGGGCGGTGGGGACCATGGCAACCACTGTGGTGGCAACCGTGGTCAGTGGGAGTCCGGACTCTGCAGTCTCGTTGGTCTCGTGGCCGTGGTGTGTTTCACTGGAGCGCGGTCTCATGATTTGTTTGAGTCAACGTTGGTTTGAGTGCTTCAAAACTTTCAACTGTGCATGCTGTTGTCGGGCCTGAATCGTGGCCCGTGATCCGCGTCCAATGTTCTGGGGACCGACCAAACTGTGAGCTACTGTAAACCCAGACGACAGCGGTAGGTACCCTCTGTGTGTTGTGCACAGCTTTGAGTCCGCCCACGGTGCGCGAGTCGCATGGGCACCTCTGACCAACGTTCTTAAATGCTGTCAGTTGACAAAAAGGGCGGCGTTCGAAATCGGTTCTTTTCTGCTGTCTGCACGCGAGCAGGTGCAGGCATGTTTCAAAAGGTGCGTCGATGCACGAGGCACGTGTACACGTGCAGCCCTTGGGAAGATGATGGCGGGACGTCTGAAATCTAGCCCTCGGCTAGATTTCAGACGCCATGTTCTTCCCAGAGAAGGGCGTGCGGCACCTGTCTCGAGCATTTCCAGAACAATGAATGGCGCCATTTTTCTCGGGATAGAGGGGCTTTAGGTTGATACAGAGCCGTTTATTGAGTAGAGTTTGGGCTAAGCATTGGTTTGAATAGGCGAGCATCTCTGGGGCCAACCACAGGCCGCGAAACAGCCCCTAGCGGTGGTCGTGTGCTTCTAAATTGCGACCACGACTATACTTTGTTTCACCTTATGTGCGAGCAAAGGCAAAACTGGAAGCGCGAGCACGCGAAGCTCCGTGCGTTCAGGCTTTGCTCGAGCGCGCGAGCTGGAAATGCAAAAGCGCTGGTCTCGCGCCTGTCGCTTTGGCTTCGCTCGAAGATAAAGTGAAACGAAGTATAATTTGAGCCGTGCCGAGCGGGACTCCGCGTCTCAAGACGCTCGCGCACTACCCTTTGCACTGCTTTCTTTCAGCCAGTCTCAGGACGCTGTTCTAGCAGTGCAGACGAAGGCGTGGGCACGAGCGCGCGGCTTTGGAAGGTGCCTCCTATGCACGAGGTCTCGTGCAAACAAAAGCGTTTCGCTGAAGCTAGGCTCACGCGCTCTGTGCCTTTGCCCTCACTCCAGACATTTGTGAGATGGAGTAGAGGTCTCTCTGATTGGTCCACGCTGTGTCACAAATTTGGTTTGCGACTCTAAGCGTGGGGGGAATATTCGGCGCTGGCGGCGGCCTTTCCTTTCCGCCTATTGTCCAAACTCTCCTAATATACGGCTCTGGGTTGATAGCGTTCCTAGCGCCATCGCGTCAGTGCCTCCATGAACAACGAAGGAGGACCATTTCCGAACGACGCTCTCTTTGCGCTGACTTTGTTTACCATAAAAATCCCGATAAAATTCCTTTCCACCGCAGGTAATGTGCATCCAACATTCCACCGATTCCTCAGCTTCTGTGCATTGGGCGGGCTGATAGTGTAGCGAGTGCCAGCAAGTGCACATGCCACAAAAGGTCACCAGGCGTTGATTGATCTAGTGACGTTGCCTTTGACTGCACAGCTGGTGTGCTCCAGACACAGGGGTTGCTCCATGTGACATGTGCACACCTTTTCAGTGTTTACAAAATCACAGCCTTTAGTGCGAAATTCACAGCACGTGCATATGCTGGGCTAGAAGGGAGGGTATGGCCAGTGCTTGCTTGGCCGAGTAGTTGCACAATTCAGGCCTCCTGTGTTCCTATCAGTGCCATCGGTAAGCTGGCAGCAGTGTTTTATATGAGAAGGCCAAAAGTGTAAGGTTGTCGGGTTCCCATTTACAGCTGAACAGTAACTCTACAAAGTAAAATAAAATGCTCAATCTGCCCTTTTAGAATTTCCTTTAAAAGTCCCACAGTGCAAGGTGGCACTGCTTCCAGCATACCGATAATGCTGCGCTTTATGGGCGTGAATCATGGGACTGCTTTGGCCCTTGTGGTAATCATACCTCAGTTTCTAGAAGACACCCCACTTATAAAGCTGACAGCCCGCTTTAATTCTGGGAAGATCTTTATAAGGCAATCTAGCTCCCAATCTTTGTTTCTACCAAGTGTGAGGAAATGGTGTACTTGATTGCTGGATTCTCGACTGACGCTCTTCCCACTTGCAGGGTCGCCGGACCAAAGTTAGCCATCCTAACTGAAGCGGCTCTTGCCTGTGCGGATAGGTAAGTAGAATTGTCAGCCTCTATACCGGACTGCATCACCGCTATGCATTCAAGCATATTTTTCTTTTTTCCGTTGCCTAGTCCGCCAGAGATTTTTCTAACTCTTTCGCAGCCGTCATGTTCTGGCTGTATGGTACTGGGAAATTTTGGTGTGTCAAATCACGTGGCTAAACAAATCGTGGAAGGGAGGAACCTCCTGGAAGTGGCAACTGACGTTTCATTCTGCTGGGTGACTTGTATGAGGGGTGTACCATATTGATTCACAGTTAATTTCTTTGCTGCAGATTCCAGCTACTTAGAGGTCTGTAGATATGTCTGCCATCCCGACATACTTCCCCTAGTGCAGAATGCATTTGTGCCACCTGTATGGCAGCCTTTCAGTGTCCCGCTGAAACCACGTTTCGGAAGTGGATCGTGTTTACACGTGGACAGCTGCTTCCAGCTCGTCAGTGACGGCAAAATGACATCCTCGCAAGGTTTTTTTTTTATGGCCCCGAACAGGTGACAACTGCTGACGGTCAGGTCAGACTCTACACATGCACAACCAAATGTCTGGCTGGTCATACGACATGTCTGAAAGATGGTCCAACCTGACCAGACACTGGTCACTCATGGCGTCGCATGCATTCCCATGAAGCAGGGATAGTAGCCCCTGGTGAGCGAGCACAAGCGTCGCTGCGGTCGCCGCGCCCTGATTGGGTGAGGTGTTCCGTGACGTCAGGAGGAGGACTCCGCTCCGCGATCTCGCATCGGCTCGCTTCCCAGCACCGGTTTCCTGGTTTGGCGTTGTGTGCCGCAAGCTCTTCGAGGAGCTGGGCCTCGTTTACCCGGTGTACAAGACGTTGAGTTAGGCCGATATAGACGTGCTTCCGTACATTTTATGAGCCTGCTTGTCCCTTTTGCCTTTAAAATTGGGTTACAAATCCCGAAAGCTATCGGCGGAGGCGATTCCGCCGATGAACCTTCCCGTCCCCACACGACAGAAGGCAATTTTGCGAGGGTCGGTGAAGCGGTGCCGCAAGTGTTTCAGACGCTGGAATTCTGTTCCTTGCATGTTCATGATTTAGGACGATATTACATCCCGCTTTCAAGGCATTTGAAGTGGCATTTATATCATGGGCCTTTGGGTGGTCGGCAAATTAGCTCGCGACCCCGACTCTGCGCTGCCACTCTGCATGCGCTGGTTCGCAGATGTTTTAAAGGCCCTGCGTCTGATGATCTTTGAAGTGCTCGTGGAACAGGGTTGTCTTACATAAATCTAGCTTCTTCGTGAAATAATTATATAGTTTATACACCTATGCAGGCATATTTCTTAGAAGATGCATAATTACTGGAAATTAGTTTGTATGGTAGCAGCAAAAACGGCCGAATTGCCCCCAGTTGCCTGTATGATATGTATTGAACTGCCCAAAATATGCACAGCAATAGTACCGTAATTTGTAATCTTTATACTTTTTCCTGACATTCTTTATTCCAGCCTTGGGTATTCGGAAAATACACCGTTTAGTTTGAATTGTCATTTATTTCCAATTAAAAGAGACACTGCTGCAGGTCCCCAAAAGCTTCCTCAGCCTCCAAACTCCCTACAGCTGGGCTCTCTGACAACAGAGGAAAACAGGAGTAAAAGCAAGCATTCGAACGTCTGTCCAGTGGTAGATGCAGCACTAGTAGCAGAAAATGTGGAACCTGTGAAGGGTGACAGTCTGCGTGCGAAAAACTTCTGGTATTTTAGCTTCAGGACAATTCGATTTAAGTAAAATCTCAATTTTAGGGCTTAAGGGACTAATAACGATCTAGACACCTTCGCTTACGTTTGTTATACATTACTTGAGGGTTGATATAAACAAGTCCACAGATACCACCCGTGTAGTCCATTGAAATACTATCCGAATCCAGCAAAGGTCAAATGCGAGCAATGTATATAATAAATGTTCCTTGTTTTTTTACTTTGCCCCTGCACTTGGGCTGTCTTACTTGTGATTCTCTCCCCATGGCCCAGACTGTATTTAGCATGTTGCTCGAGCAGCATGCAGCTTTTCTGCTTCGGCGATCTTGTTTAAAAACAGAGATACAAAAAAATAGTATACATAACCTGCCAATTCATTAAGACCATCAGCAGCATTTATTGTGTGAGATGTAAATCTATAGTGATGCTCCTGCAATTGTGGCCATATTTCTTTATTTTCATATACCAGCTGTGATTCATGCGTTGCCTGCCCTGTCAACCATGCTTAAAATGTTGGTTGAAGTTTCGCCTGCAGCTACAGGCCATACCTCAATAAAGCCACATATAAAAATTTACACTTCCTACGAAAAACACGCCAAAAAAAAATTAAATAGAAACGAGCGCGCCGACAGCTAGCGTCGTCACAGCCTCCACAGGGCGAGCGGGGCGAGTCGGGGAAAAATTCTCTCCTCGCCGTGACGTCACCCCGGTTCGCCGTAAGGGGCGCCACGCGAACTTCTCGGGGCTAATAGACCCCAATGGTCATCACCTGTTTTGGGCCATGAAATAGCTACTGCGAGGATGCCGTTCTGCCATCATTGACTAGGTAGCTGGAAGCAGCTGTCCAGGCTTGGGTGCAATAGACTTCCGAAATATGGTTTCGGCCGGGCATGGAAGGGCTGCCACATAGGTGGCGAAAATGTATCCGGCACGAAGGTGAAGTATGTCTGGAAGGTGGGCATCTCTGCTAACCTCTGTGTGGCTGGCATGTGCAGTAAATAAACTAATTGTAAATCAGTATGTTACACCCCTCATATTTATGTCTGAAGAAGCTAAACCTGTTTATAATGCAATTCAATGCAAAGGTGCAAGCGAGCTGGACAAGAATGACGAAAATAATCCCTGGAGAAGGGGAACAAGAGGGACAAAGGACAAACGCAAATCTCCAAACACAGCTAATTGACTGGTGTGCGATTGAAAAAATCCGCCTGGTCCGGGTATCGAACCCGGGATTGCATTATAATCATAACGTTAAATTGCAAGCTTTCACCCTTGTTGGTGTTAACTGATGGCAGCTGATAAAACCCATTTGCTCTACTCACGTCTAACCCCTGTTTAGCTCAGTTGGTAGAGCGCTCAACTGGATTTGGAGAGGTCCCGGGTTCGAGTACTTGGACCAGGCAGATTTTTTCGGTCGTGCACCAGTCAATTAGTTGTGTTTGGAGATTTCTGTTTGTCCTTTGTCCCTCTTGTTCTTCTTCTCCAGGGATTATTTTTGTCAAGCTAAACCTTTCTGCTTTGGCCTGTGTGGTAATCATACCTCCGTTTCTGCTGACACCCCACTTATAAAGCTGACAGCCCGCTGGGAAGATCGTTATAAGGCAATCTAGCTCCCAATTTTTGTTTCTACCAAGTGTGAGGAAAGGGTGTGTACTTGATTGCTGGATTCTGGACTGACGCTCTTCCCACTTGCAGGGTCGCCGGACCAAAGTTAGCCATCCTAACTGAAGCGGCTCTTGCCTGTGCGGATAGGTAAGTAGAATTGTCAGCCTCTATACCGGACTGCATCACCGCTATGCATTAAGCATATTTTTCTTTTTTCCGTTGCCTAGTCCGCCAGAGATTTTTCTAACCTTTCGCAGCCGCATGTTCTGGCTGTTTGGTACTGGGAAATTTTGTTGTGTCAAATCACGTGGCTAAACAAATCGTGGAAGGGAGGACCCTCCCGGAAGTGGCAACTGACGTTTCATTCTGCTGGGTGATTTGTATGAGGGGTGTACCATATTGCTTCACAGTTAATTTCTTTGCTGCAGATTCCACCTACTTAGAGGTCTGTAGATATGTCTGCCATCCCGACATACTTCCCCTAGTGCAGAATGCATTTGTGCCACTTGTATGGCAGCCTTTCAGTGTCCCGTTGAAACCACGTTTCGGAAGTGGATCGTGTTTACACGTGGACAGCTGCTTCCAGCTCGTCAGTGACGGCAAAATGACATCCTCGCAAGGTTTTTTTATGGCCCCGAACAGGTGACAACTGCTGACGGTCAGGTCAGGCTCTACACATGCACGACCAAATGTCTGGCTGGTCAAACGACATGTCTGAAAGATGGTCCAACCTGACCAGACACTGGTCACTCATGGCGTCGCATGCATTCCCATGAAGCAGGGATATAGACCCCAATGGTCATCACCTGTTTTGGGCCATGAAATAGCTACTGCGAGGATGCCGTTCTGCCATCATTGACTGAGCTGGAAGCAGCTGTCCAGGCTTGGGTGCAATAGACTTCCGAAATGTGGTTTCGGCCGGGCATGGAAGGGCTGCCACGTAGATGGCGAATATGTATCCGGCACGAGGTGAAGTATGTCTGGAAGGTGGACATCTCTGCTAACCTCTGTGTGGCCGGCATGTGCAGTAAATAAACTAATTGTAAATCAGTATGTTACACCCCTCATATTTATGTCTGAAGAAGCTAAACCTGTTTATAATGCGATTCAATGCAAAGGTGCAAGCGAGCTGGACAAGGATGACGAAAATAATCCCTGGAGAAGGGGAACAAGAGGGACAAAGGACAAACACAAATCTCCAAACACAGCTAATTGACTGGCGCGCGACCGAAAAAATCCGCTTGGTCCGGGTATCGATCTCGCGACGCTTTCCACGAAGTTCGCACCTTTCAGGCGCTCCTTGCCACCGCAGCAATCGCCGGTAATCGCGGCGATGATGAGAAGCTCGTCGTATCGCTGTCAGAAGAGCTGAGGAATTCATCTAGTGCAGCTGCGATGCGTGCTCGTTTTTGCAAGATCGCCATCTCGATAGTCTGCGCGTCTGCTACTCCCGCCATCTTCTCGATTCCCGCTCCTGGCCGCAATGCCTGATGGGACTGCACCCCGGCGCACTGTCGATTTTCTCGGTGCGCGTTGGGGCAACGAAAAGCCGCACCGGGAAAGTGCGCTTCGTTGATCGAGGACGTCCGGTGCGCACCGGTGCACTTGATCGAAGATGAAGGGGTGCACCTCGCTGCCCCCGTGCGCACCGGTGCGGATGATCGAGGATGCTATAATGCAAGCTGCGTTTGTGGCCTTTAGGCATCAGTGTTTCATGTGGGCCTCTGGAGTGCAAAGATTGTCCGAGCAGTCCCAGTAGTCTGTCCCTTCATCAAGGAATTCTTGCAGTCTTTCTACAAGCTTATATTTCTTTGCAACACTGTACAGCTGATAGAACCTACTGCACTCCACCATACTATTGATTTCATTCCGGAATACAAGAGCCGTCGAATAGATTGGAAGGCTTGAACCTCCAGTGTCAGCCCCTTAACTGGGGCGTGCCTACTAGACATGCCTCTACTTTGACCTTGAAATGGGAAGTGTTTTTGAAAGAATCTCTGCACTTCCTTCAGACTGAGGGAAGAGCGTGCCGGGGAATGTGTTCCAATTTTTGATGGAGGGTATAGGTGCTCCCATCTATTAAATACAATACCAAACACATTTGAGTTGATTTGCATTCACTGGCTGGAGAAGTAAATTAAATGTTTTGTCAGCGAATATATCTACTTGTTCCTGTTCTGGATCATGGGTGCATGGAAGCGGTGCAGAGCTTTGAGACTCGGAAATCACTTCACTGCTTTAGCGAAGTGATGGCGATGACTTGGAAGTGAGTACATGCCAAGTAGTGACAGCGA
>JAZHYW010011593.1:0-26219 GCA_037355805.1 Ixodes ricinus | reverse complement strand
ATTCTTGCTGCCGACAAATTTCACCTGCTGCGACTGCTTTCTTTCACTGTCTGCTACACCACCAGACGTAGAGTGCCTTCATACACACGCGCGCTTTGCTTGAGTGGTGACATCTTAGCCATTATTTCCGCCCAATCGTTTTTCTTTATGCATTTTTAAGTGCACGCAATCCGGTGTCACTCAGCTCGAGCGCGTAGCTTTAGTTGATGCATTGACGCCATTTTGCCGCCCAAGTCACGCGCAGGCACATTCAAGGCAACAATGGATGTCTTCACCCTGATAGACAGACATGCCGGCACCCTAACACAACGCCATCTATCAATATGTGTGCCAACTCTCCCCGCCGCTTGAATCAGTCGTCCGAGTCAAAAACGGACCCGTGAAATACACTGCTTCGTGCAGGCATAGATTTTTACGGCCAATTTTAGATCGAGCCTGGGACTTTAGACACCCTATAGTTGCAGAGAATAATACAACCCAAGCGATTTCTAAAGCCTCCAATCTTTTCCTTCGCACATAACCTTAGGTTAGGTTTAGATCTGACTATTCCTTGTTTAGCAACTGTGCAGCGAACAATAAACTGGGTAGTAGCGTCTTGATGTCACAATCTGGCATTGATCACAAAATCCTTTTTTCTTACACTGAAGGGGTGTCAAAAGCTATACAAATGGGCTGACACACATAAAATTGTATCTAGCTCTTCGGCTCGAGAGTATAGAAACTATGAGCAAAAACCTTTCTAACTTCACTCACCGCCAGCTTCTGAGATCTGCATTGCAGCTTCTCAATCCTCTTGTTCATTTCAGCCCTGCAAAGAAAAACGGGGGTGGAACTCATGAAATGTACTTGGGAGCAGACACGGGAGCAGCTGAAACAGCTGTTTTGGAGCAGGTTGGGAGTAGCTAAAACTACATTCTGGAGCAGGTTGGGAGTAGCTAAAACTACATTCTGGAGCAGGCTGGGAGCAGCTCCGATAAGTTTTCATTGCACTTCAGCTTGTGTCGTAGGCAAGCACGGGAGCAATTTCAGTTGTGCTTAGCAGCACAGATGAACATGAGTGGTTAGGGACCTAGGTAGATGGGGTAACAGTGTAACATGATGTGAAAACTTGAAACTTTGTGAGCCTTAATGAGAACCAAAAAGTAAATACCATATGTTACTGAAGATAGTGTCCTTGATATTTTCTGAGTGGCTTTCAGCTGCTCAAAATGCAAACCAGCATTGCTTATTGCACAACCCACACAGGCTCGACATAGTAATTACATGTGCGAACCACGTGACGTGCATAAGCAACGGACGTGCAGTTGCACGGATGAACAGGGCAACAAATTTCGAGTTTATCCTATTGTGCAAATCAATATCGCAAAAAATTTAGTTTATCCTATTGTGCAACTCAATATCGAAGCAGCAGACTACGATTAACGGAGTTATCGTATTCGAAGCAATAACCAGGAGCAAGGTTAAAGTCCGCCGAGCAGATCTACCGCTCGCGTGAGAGCTGCTGGCCAGCAAGGTTTCGGATCTGACCGCGTTTCAGTTCCATCAAGTCACGATTTATCTTGCGGGAATGCGGTTCCAACTTCTAACGATGAAGTACTAAAAAGAATCTTTCGCTGATTTGTTTTCAACTGGCTGATGTCTGGATCCCGGGCCGCAGAGCCTCGGGCAACCTGACGCTTAACTACTCGACCTCACCTCGGTTGACTCTTTCGCTCATTTGTTTTCAACTGGGTGATGTCCGGATCCTGGGCCGCAGAGCCTCAGGCAGTCCGACGCTTAACGACTCGACCTCACCTCGGCCGACTTGCTTAACCGCTTATGGTTGAAGAATAACAATCCAGTCGCAGGTGGTGTAGCCCTTGGAAGCCAACCCCAGAGTTTTTTGCGCGCTTCCGATTTGTGATACACGGAGAGAATAAACAGAACAAAGGATTGCAAGGCAGACCAAGCTAAACGCGCTTATTGTTGCCAATCGAGCCGATAAAAATCGAAACCAAGACAAAATACAATTTTTTGCCGCACGTTTTGCAATTTGGTGCATAAAGGTGCGAAGTATTGGCTGTGGCGTGGTTTCTGCAACATGGCGCAGACAAATGCGTCTGGCGCAAAATGGCGCCGCCGTTCTACCCCTGCATTCTATTATCACTCTGTTTCATGTTTTATGATAATTTTAATACAATTGCACAATTTCAACACGAATCTACATTCAAATAACTTTATTCTTTGTCCCCTTGTCAACTGCAATAGTAAGCGCTCAATGATGGCAGTTTTAATTCCTTTTCTGCCATTGACGCACTATTGAAGGAGCAAAGACGACAAAGAATGAAGTCATTTTCTTTTTGCGTTGCATTTCACCCGTAAAAAAACACACCTGTGCTCCTCTTCCATTAGTGCAAGCCTCTCCTGAAGCTCTGTAATTTCTTGGTTCCTCTTCTTGAGACGGCACTCTAGAACCTCCACCTGCAAAGAGGCAGCGCACCAAGTTTGCCACGAGCCACGCCGTATCCACAGCTAAACAGGTGCAGACGCCAATTAAAGGGCCCATGAAACGAATTTTGGGCTGCAATAAATCAATTTATATTGGTGTTTTACTAATAGCACATCATTCAGTGGGCCAAAAGAAAAAAGGTAGAAAGTCAAAAGCCTGACTTTCGGTACGAAAATTTAAAAACACAGCGGACTATTTCGTACCTCCTTCCCTTCGTAAGCTCGCTGCCTTTTCTCTGCGATACATCCGCGGACCCCGCAGCGCGTCATCCGGCCCCCGCAGCGCGTCACCGGGCCCAAACGAACGTCACACGACACGGGAGCTCACTTAATCCCTTCACCCCTAGGCTGACATTGTGGTGGAAGCTAGCGCGCTTGCCGGACCAATCAGCCGCCCCCTTTCATCACCTCACCTCATTCTCTGCGCGTGGGTATGCGCGAGAGAGCGTGATCACGTGGCAAAAGTGTGGCTGGCCCAAGGAGCACGTAGCTTCCACAGCACTGTCAGCTTCGGGGTGAACAGGCTGGGGAAAGCAACTTTGGCTGAATTTTGAGCGACGGCTAATCTTCTAGGGGGAGAATGGATGTGTCCGGATTAGACAAACGAGAGCAAGAGGGGACTCCCCTTTCCATCTTCTTGAACTGTTTGGTAGAATGCGCGATTTATGAGTTGAGGAGGAAAGCTAAACAGGAAAAAGTTGGAAAAGCGTTTCATGACTCCTTTAACCTTTTTCGAGCAATGGATGCCGTCTGGGAGGTTGCCAGCAAACTTCAAATGAAGGGCAGCCCAACATGCCTCCAACCCTCAAAACAGGTTGGCACTGTGCCGTTGAATCGGTTTTTATTACTTTTTATGCCTCACACTACAAATTCATTAAAAAAAAGAAAAACAATGTTGAAATTGCTGATGTCGCTACACAGATTCCCGACGAAATGCGTTACGCATTTAGAACAGGGGTTCCGACTTGGAAAGACGGGAATTCCAACCTCACAACGGTTCGCATACTGTTGTCTTCGGAGAGAGAACCAGTCTTCTCCCAGGCTTCGGCGGTTTTCGGATGCAGCCACCACATCCTCCCTCAATTGCCGCGTACAGTCAGCATACTGTTCGCTCTGCGTTCGCAGGAAGCTTCATGAACCTTCGGACATTGTGCACGAAGCTTATATACGTGTAGTTGCCTTAATTGCGGAACGCAAGCGCAGTTTCGAAGTGGCTGCGAGCTAGCTGACAACAATACAACCAGGACGACCACGCCCGCGCGCGCTTCCGAGTGATTTGGGAGATGCTTGACGGCGCATACGTGGCGCCACCAACGCATGCGTGGTAATCCGCGCCTCATGTCACTGCACACCCTGCATGAGACGGGAACGGTGGACGCAACGAATGAACGAACGAAGCAAGAAAGCACAACGGGAACCGCGCCGCAGTCTCATGAAACCAGCCCTGTCCAGTGCAAACCTCAACCATCTGAACAAGACTGTTGCACGTACTCAAAGCGATTAATGCTAATGCATTTAAAAAAAAAATATCTGTGCAAAGATTGGTGCTGACAATGTTGGTCGTGCCCTCCGAAAATGCCAATGGCAAGAAGCGAGGCCAGGGGAGAGGGTGTATGCCCACGCAGAAGCTTACTGAGAAAGGTCCTTTACTGGGGACTTCTAGAAAAGGAACCCAGCAGAAAATTTTGTTGGAGCGAGTGGAAGGAAGGGCTCACCCAGGCCGGGTCGAAGCCCTCCGTCTGGGCATACGAGTCTGCGGTGGTCAGGGGCCCCGTCTGAGAGCCCATGCTGCGGGAGGACGTCCGGGGGCCGCCGTCTGCGTCTGGACGTTCCTGCCTCGTGGCGGCTCCTCGTCTTCCGCCGACTCGTAGGAGGTGCTGCTGCCGGTGCCGCCGGTCGAGCCAAAACTGGCCGCTCTCAGGCTGCCAGCTTTGGTCCCGGGCCTCGAGAGGCCCGCACCAACCGTGCGCCCAGCCTGTATGCGATAAAGCGAGCGGCGTGTCAAGACGCCACCACACAGACATGAATGCCAACAGTTACAAAGGCTCTATTGCTATACTTGGTCTGAACTATTTTGTACTATATTGCCGAGACTAGCGTAGCTTCCACAGTGCAGAATCCATAGAGTTAATAATAATCTAGAGAAAAAAAATCTGATTCATTTAAGCCGCTTGGGAACGATGGTTCAAAGACACTGACACCCGTGGTCGCGATTGGACCATATTGCTGGTGAAACTTTGGATACGGCATTGGGGGATCCTGGCACTGTCCTTTCACTCCACCGCAGACCGGTTCAATGAATGGGACGATAGGAAGCGCCACCGGCGTTTTTTAGTCGGGCACGCGGATGAAAGTTGACGACAACTGGCAAACACCGGCCCTTTCCAACACTGCTGAAACAACGCAGCTCTGAAGCGTGGCTCACTTAGCGGTTCTACGAAAACCCCTGCTACGTCGGGCAGTTTGTGTTACGTGAAGAACTGCGGCCAACTACCTTGACAGGCAGCGGGGCCAGAGGTCCGGGACCTCGTGGAGGCACGTCCTCCTCCTCCTCCTCCTCGTAGTAGAGGAACGAGTCGAGGACCTCCTCCACCTGGCAGAAGCCGCGCTGGCGGAGCAGGAGCGTCCGCAGCGAGCCAAACTGGGCCCGCACCGAAGCGGACGTCTCCACCCCAAGCTCCGCCCACAGCTCCGTCTCGGGAGTGGGCCCATTGTCCCGGAGGAACTCCCGAAGCTTCCTGGGCGCCAGAGAACCACAACCTCGTGTCTGAGGTAGCTTCCGGATTTATCAAGAAGTGGAGCGTGCGTTCATAACTCAACAAGCGTTCAAAGTACACGAGCGCACCTCGTCGCACACGTGGATGGATTGGTTAAGCCACAACCACTCCAGTCAGCCAAAGCCCCAGAATTACCGCACACCCATGGTCCACCGCAATGATGCACTAACTACGCTAACGAAGATGCGAGCCAATAACTCTAGCAAAAAGGCAAACCGAAACCTCACGGTTCCGGTAAGGCTTGCGGAAGATGCAAAAATCTCCGCATAACATGTCACATTTCTCTCCTTGCACCAAATACACCTGGAAGGAGATGCTTCAATTCAATTAAAAAAATTATTTTACAATCATGACACTAAAGACAAAATAAAAGTGAATGAAAAGTTTTTTGCTTTTCTTTAAATACAGAAGTGTTTTAGCTTCTTTTTAAAGGCCGACCAGATACAATAATTGTAAGATTGTCTTTGTACGAGACACCGCAAACCACATGAAATGGAGGGTGCTACAGTTCCACTTACTTTACAATATCTGCAATATCCACTTCAGTTAGGATGGCTAACTTTGGTCCTACGGCTTTTCTCTGCAGGCTGCAAAGACAAAACGGGATGGCGTTTGTGCACCCACGCAGATGTTACCGCCAACGTGCTTCCGGGGAAAATAATTGAGGAATTAATATAGTACAGGTTACCCATTTGGGAGAGCAAAGCTAGTGTCCTTTGGTGGAGACGACGACGCAATGATTGCCTCCTGCAGCCCGGCATAAAAGCCCCCATTCTCTTTAATCCTGCGTGAAGGCACACACCGAAATCGGCATCCAAGACTCGCAACAAAGCCAAATGTTGACCAAATCCGGCTGGGTGGTGCCGCTCACCCGTTTGCCATGTACTTGATAGGCGTGCGACTCTCCTCCGGATCTGCGTTCCTATGAGGACAAGAATAAATACAAACAAGTCACGCGTGTGCACTAATAAAAAAAAACTTACTCCTGGATTAGGAAGCTAGAATCTATGTCAAGATATTGTACTCGTACCATAAATACCCAGCAAGCGCTCGAGCAAAATTCAACGTTATCTTGAAAACCTGGGGAATAGGTGTTTGTTAGGTCCAAGAGCAAAAATTGAGCAGTCTTGAGTTATTCCAGGGTATATTAACAATGATAGCCGCGACACGGCACGGCGAATTCGTTGGGGGACATCAGCGACGTGTGCACGTGAACAAAACCGGTCGAGACATAATAGACATCAGACAATTTTTTTCCGAGCGCTTTTGTTTCTTTTTGTACCAGAGTGCACGAAAGTGCCTCTTCCGGCACTAGCCCATGGCATTAACAGTGCTACAACATTTTGTTAGAGGCAATTTTTTTCTTTTTCCAGAGAGTGCATGCAGTGGGCACTACTATAAAAATTAACCGCTTCTCCACGTGGTGAATTATGTTGATTGGGGCGAAGCTCTGGTGGTGCTTGTCTGCATAGACGCGGAGCCGCAGCATGCCGAGCCTTTTGTTCGTTTTCATCCATGTCAGAAAGAGAATGTGTGGTATGGAACGTGGCTATATACGCATCGAAGCATTTGACCACAGCGCCCTCTCCTGTATAGACGTTGAGCGGCTACATGCAACGTTTTATCCATGACAACCCCAGCTCTTCAGTTACTAACACATCTCAGAGCCCCCTACTCGTCCCGCAGTCGTGGCCGAGTGGTTAAGGCAACGGACTAAAAATTCATTGGGGTCTCCCCACATAGGTTCGAATCCTGTCGACTGCGCAAACATATATTTTTGTCATCATTTTTTTATTTTTTTCATAATTTTTAAAAAAAATTTTGTGCCCTACACGAGCACGTGAGCTCATGAGCAGGAGCACCAGACGGACATGGCTAGCCCCTAAGGAGCTTTGCCCCTAAACTGCGGAGTAGCTCAGTCATAACGACTCCGCTTCGCACGCAGCGAACCTAGGTTTGATTCCTGTAGGTGGCGGACAATCTTTTTCAAGGATTTGGCAACGCCGGCAAAAGATGCCCTACAACGCCAACTGCAACAACTACCACAACATCAACAACGGATGTCATTTCAGGGGTGGGAAGAGCCCATGACAGCTATCGCTGTAAAATGCAGAAAATGCACATAATAAGGCGGCTTCACTATTTCGCACCGGTGTGCACAGAGAAGCAGCTTACGCAGAAGAGAATCTCAAGACTGGTTTATGTATCTGCAACAAAGTGCTTTACAATTTCTTGAAATCTCTCGCGACGAAAAACACATGGCTACCCCTACCGGGTAGCCGTAAAACACCTGTGATTTCCGCATATTTTCTTTTTGCATACCCTTCTTTCCTTGTTGACTTGAAAAACTCTGACAATGTTAGACAACTATTTCTCATATAGTACGTAAATTTATTCTCGCAAATACTGCAAAACCTTTACTAGTGAAATGGTGGTCCAGAGCCACCTCATAGGTGGCACCAGCGTAAGATCCCAAGTATTCGGCCGTAAGCAGTCAAGTGTTTGAATCGGCCTTCATTGAACTCTGTGGGTTCATAACTTTGGGGTGGGAGCTTATGTCAATAGAGAGGCGGGTGACAACATTCAGTTGGAACATTTTTCATTTTACACAAGCTTACTGGCACTGGCATATGCCACCGACCAAGATTTTTTTTTTTTTTTCAGTGAGATTTTTTAGCAGTAAATGCAAATGTATTTTTTTAGTCTTTTTTCGAAAAAATTTGACGATATAGCTTTAAAGTCGCAGTGACGGCAGTCCCCCAGCAATGATATTTGAATACGGCTCCGACTGGACCCGAGCATTGTGCGAGCAGTCGGTTTGGGCTCGGGATAATCAATAGCTTGACAAGATTTTGGATAGTGGCCTGTGTACAATCGCAACAATGACCACAATTGCCCAAACCATAACAATGTCCGAAACTCGTCGAGCGCCCCAGGACACGTGCAGAGTTGCCAACCCGAATGTGGGGCTGTAATAAACATTAGCAGCATATAATTGTCCCCGGATCACGAGGCAGCTTGTTCTCGCCGACACTTGAGGGGGCGAATTGTTCAGAGTACAAAGCTCGCTGCACCGCCCCTTCAATTTATTTTGCGAGCCTTCCATAAGGAGTGGGTAGGCGCCGACTATGACACTGGCACGTGCCTGGTACTTCACGGTAGTTATGGATCCAAAGTTTCAGTAACAGCAGTTTAGGCACTCTATATAGGAATAGGTTCTGTTCTCGAAGACCCCCAGATAAGGCACACCCAAACCCCCTCTCAACATTTTTTTACCTCTGTGCTCTACGAGACGACCACTCCGAAGAACACCCGTTGGTTTCCGAACGAAAAGGTTTGCTTTCGGCCAGGCCGTGTCTAAAGGGAGAAAAAGGGCGTTTTCAGTAAATACCAGCCACCTTGAATGGGGCCTGTACTCGAACAATCATATCAGCAAAAAATCTTTCCTCATGCATGAGAAAGAGCTTTTCCTTGACACACACTAGAACACAGACCTGGCAGAGCACTTAAAGGGGTATTCACACAAAGGAGAAATCCCGGGATTTCTCTCGAGCGAATACCCCTTCAACAACTGACAAGGCACCAATGCTTGCCAAAAGTTTTACAGAGACTGGACGTACAGGACCCAACTGTGAAATAATGGCGTAATAAACAAAGACTTTATCCCTCAATTCGGGCCATCCCAACTCGAGTAAACATTGCTCAAACAAAGGAGAGGAAGCGCAAAGTGACAGGCAATGCTTCACTCGGATGCAGGCAGAGGTCAGATTTGCTGTATCTGACACAAGTGGCAAGTGTGACTTGGCTGCTGGCACGCAATACGCAGCTCAATCGAGAGGGAACATTGATGCAACTCTCAGACTGGGTTCTTGTTCAGAACTTCAACTACCTGGTGAGAGATCGTTCTCTCACCTCCGACATTGTGGATGTCGCCCGAATGCGACCACATTACCGCCCAGACACCCGACAATCGCGCCCAACACCCTCAGTGCAAGATGGCCGGCGTTTCCGCCGACCGGAAGATATTGTCAGGAAGAGAAGACGAGGGGCACGGGCAGTAGCACCGACCCTCGGAGGCTCATGGTGGTTGAGCTGGTTTCAACGGCTCGTTTGCCCTTACTGTCAAATTGTCACTCGATCAACCTTCACTAAATCCCATCAGCATTAAATCACCATACTTCTAAGATCCTTGCAATACATACATATACAATTCACAGAGGCATGTATACTCACTGAACCTTGAGGAGCTCGAATAGTTCGGGCAAATTGGCTTGCATATTACTGAAAACAAAAATAAATGCTTGAACTCAAGAGACAATCCTCAAAAGCAATATGGGCCAACGACCCTTAAAACTAGCAGCAGAATGTGCCGACATTTTTCCAACTTCTAGGGATTCTAATTAGCGTCCAAAATCAACAAAACACACACACACAAAAAAAAGCAGTGTCTAGAGTGCCATTTTACGGCGCTCTTGCGAAGCATTCAAGAGCCGTCCCAGCGAGCAAATGCCGTCATTTAGTGAAGAATGTCTTGCTTTTGGCACTTTGTGGCCGAAATTAGTGTGCCTCCTTTCACTGTACTTTATTTTGTGTTAAATTTGCTAATCATGTGTATACTCTGATTCCATGAAATGTTTCTCATAACAAATATCTGAAAACCAAAGAATGACATCCCTGACTCGTTTCAATAGTCTAATGGTTAGCATGACTAGCTCTATGGTCTCAAAAATATTTAGAATCAATGTGTGCCATAGACTTTTTTTTTCTTTTTATAAATGTTATTGGAGAATGCAAGATTTAAACTAAAATTTATTTTAAATTACAATCGCAACATTTGGGAGAGTGCCACTTTGGCAAACTTGCAAAAAGACCGCACAGGCATAAACATACACAAGAAAGAATGCTGCTCACTCCTGTATTGCTTGTCTCGCTCGCGCTTTATCTTAAAACAAATTGTTGGTGACGGCTGATGGAACGCATGTCAGAATAAGTGTGACTTGTGCTTAACACTATCGGACTGGCACTTGAAGGGGTACACTGGCGATTTCTTCATGGTCCCCAATCTGCCTGGAAATTTGCTAAACGCACGACGAACAACACTGAAATAGTATCCTAAACACTAATTGGTGACAGGTCAAGAACGAAGTGGAAGCCCCTCCCACCTCTTTCCACTTTAGTAGAGCGAACGCTGGAGAGGAGGCGAGCTCCTCTCCACCGTTCGCTCCGCTGAATTGGGAAGGGGCGGGAGGAGCTTCAGCTTCGTTCTTCACCTGTCACCAACTATAAATCAAATTTTTTTTTTTTGGCTCTGGTATTGAATTTACAATTTTGGTTCTCAGTGTTTTCAAACAAAGTCTCTACTGGCAACAACGAAAAAGTGACACCAGTGGAAGGCACGGATTCACTTTTGGGCTGTAGATTTTGTTCTCTACTGATTAAAAGCAGTTACATGGTGTCAAATGAATGCTCTGGAGGGTCGCTTCAGTACCCGCGTACTGGCACGGAACAAATGCTTGGCATGGTCTATTTTTTACAGTGTTTGCTCGACTGGCAAGCATGCCTTCCACTAACGCCACGGCACTGAAAAGTGCGGGTATATTTGAAAGTTTGGATTTTGCAACATTTTAATTTGCCGATTTCACAATAACCATTATGAATTTCGCGATAATAAACAGCATACCAGAAAGGGTAAATGCTTGAAATTAAAAAAAAAAAAACATGGTTAGTTGGGGTAACTAAAAAAAATCGCCGGAGTACCCCTTTAAAAATTCGAGTGGAGTGCCGTCGGACGGCACTTGAACGCTCTGCTAGAGTGCCGTCGAACGGAACTCTAAACACACAAAAAAAAAAACGCTCGGCAAAGAATTTTTTAAATGTTTGCAGCCACGCCCCCTGCTTCTGAACTTTATGACCTCGAACTTCCAACAGGGGCACGACATTAGCCGCACAAGCACGCTGGACCGTGACCAGAAATATGCACCCTGGACTGCAACTAGAAAGATGACCGCAGAAGGCAAGAGGTGTGGTGTCACTTTCTCACTTCCGAAACTAACACGGAGAGAAATTCCGAAATTTCTACTCACGATGGCAGGCTACTACACGCTCCGCTCGAAGACCCAAACGAGAGCTTGGGCTTCACTTTCCTCCGCCGCTCACGTTTGGGAAGAACGTTCGACATTTCGCCTGCGTTTCGGCCCAAGGATACAAAACTCAGTGCCCGCCAGCGAACGGGAGCGCGCGCTCCCGAGACGCCATTTTTGACAGCTCGGAATTCCGAAACTACCGAATTCGAACAGCGTTCGCTCGCTGAACCTACCGTGTTCTATCTGGCGCGACGTCGAAACTGTCGAGAGGAAAATGTTAAAAACCATTACGCGACATCAGAGAGCTTAGCAAACGGGCTGGGGAAGACGCGTTCTTCTGGAATCGAACGCGGGGCTCACGGACTCGGGAACGATGACGTGTATCGAGGCAAGAGACGAACGGCTGATTTCTTACCTGTTTATACGATATGGAGACGTCCACCGCCGAGCTATACGCGTGGAAAGCAAGCCGTAATTGGAACGCGGCCCGGGCGAGATGGCACGGCAGGCAGGAAGCGCGGTGTACAGAGCAGGCACTGGCGAATACTGACTGAATGTCACGAGGTGCAACGAGGAGTGGTCGCGAGCTGGGCGAGCTCACGAGAACTTATGTCGGTGGCACTACGGCACTACTGGAATAACTGAATCCTTCTGCTCCGGGCTGGCTGACTAGGCTGACTAGGCCGCAGAACTTTGGCGACGAAAGCGATAACAGCAGCTGTCTAGGCACGACTGACTCGCCGCAACGCGACATTTCGCAGACGGCAAAATAAGCCATTTCAAAAACACCAGAAAAATACGTCGCTCAACAATGACGCGTGGTGGCGCCACCGGACGTTTCGGCTTTAGCATTACTTCGGTGCTTCTAGGTGCTTCTTGAGTCGGTTCACAAGTACGTAACGCCCTTTATCGCGAGGTTTATATCAATATTATTATAACCTGAAAGTGAGCGTTTTCACGGATTTATAGTGTGTGTGTGTAGCAGTGTGTAGTGTTTGCGTCGTCTTTTATTTATTCACGTATAAGACGCAGTGACGTGTGCAGATAATAATGTTCTTGTGAGAAGAAACTGATCAGTGTGAATAAAAATACATGCAGTCTGTAGCAAAAGAACTGCCTGCAGAAAAGAGTTGGTCGTGGTCCAAATGGTCCAAATCAATGTACAGAGAGCAGAGTAGGGGTGGGGAATGTGGTGGGGGCGGTGGGGACCATGGCAACCACTGTGGTGGCAACCGTGGTCAGTGGGAGTCCGGACTCTGCAGTCTCGTTGGTCTCGTGGCCGTGGTGTGTTTCACTGGAGCGCGGTCTCATGATTTGTTTGAGTCAACGTTGGTTTGAGTGCTTCAAAACTTTCAACGTGTGCATGCTGTTGTCGGGCCTGAATCGTGGCCCGTGATCCGCGTCCAATGTTCTGGGGACCGACCAAACTGTGAGCTACTGTAAACCCAGACGACAGCGGTAGGTACCCTCTGTGTGTTGTGCACAGCTTTGATCCGCCCACGGTGCGCGAGCGCATGGGCACCTTTGACCAACGTTCTTAAATGTGTCAGTTGACAAAAAGGGCGGCGTTCGAAATCGGTTCTTTTCTGCTGTCTGCACGCGAGCAGGTGCAGGCATGTTTCAAAAGGTGCGTCGATGCACGAGGCACGTGTAACGTGCAGCCCTTGGGAAGATGATGGCGGCGTCTGAAATCTAGACCCTCGGCTAGATTTCAGACGCCATGTTCTTCCCAGAAGGGGCGTGCGGCACCTGTCTCGAGCATTTCCAAAAAAAAAAAAAAAAATTGGTTTGCTCTTTATGTTTATACAGCCTTGATGGGGAGATGCGCCTCAACGGGTAATCGGTCTCTTAGCTGTAGATGAGAAATTTAGCCAGTGCGGTACAACCGCTAACCTGGGAGTTTTTAACGTGCATCACGCAGTAGTGATCACACGAACGCGTGCCGGTACGAAACTCATCCAGATCGAAACGGGCGGGGGCGGTGGGGAATCGAACCCAGGAGGTTCCCAGCGCAAGCTTTTCGCTCCACGCTCCGAGCTGAGACGCGTTAGCCCACTCGGCCACTTCCTCCCCTCGAGCATTTCCAGAACCACGACCGGCTTTATAGGGGCGACCTGCTCACTCCGCGTGTCCCTATGGGAGCGCGCGGGCCAAGAAATATCACGTGAACGGCTTGGAGGGACCGAGTGTTCCGCTTGGCGCCGCCCTAGCTCAACACCTAAAGCGCGGCGGCCGCTATGGAAGGCAATGGGAGCGTGTTGAAATAACGTTGGTTTCGGATGATTTCTGTCGCATTTAATAGGCATGCGCTAATGCTAGCACATAGTGTGTATAGAATATAGTAAAATGAGTCACTATATCATAGTTTGCTCGAGCAGAATAGTTAGTATTGTGAGCTAAGCATCTATAGGGTGTGCGAGTGTACAGGATGGTGCATCCAGTCCGCCTGCTGGAGCCCACTCCCGTGATCGGAATCAAATATCGAGTTAGATGCTCCGCAGGTGGGCCGTGACGCTCTTGGTGAATGGTCGAAGTGAGACACTGTCGATTGGTGGTGAACTGTTGACTGGCGGGGGGGGGGGGGACCTCCGAAGTTGCATTGCACGGGGTGCGAAGGAGTTCTAGTGACGAAGCGCCCGGGTTAAAGGGGCTACAGTCCATCAGTGCGAGTACGCCGCAGGGAGGAGGAAAAAGGAAGCGAGGAGTCCAGTAGCAGAAAAGTGGCTAGGAGCCGCGTTGTCGCTACTTAATATGGAAAGCGGGTCCCTGCCGACTGAACGGAGGTGGTGCAGTGCTCGATAGGATGGTGTTCGGGGGCCAAGTTGGCGCCATAATAAGGTAGGAAGCGCGACTTTGCACCGACTCGAGGGAGGCAATAAGTTGCCTGGTTGCCGAATCCCGCACCGAGCAGCAAAACTCCAGGATGGGCAACACCAGTGCTGTGAACAGCAATCTGGGTACATCGCGACTGGCTCTTCTTGTGGACCGAATGACGAAGCCACGGAGTCACCTTTCCCCGGAGACGACGTTTTGGACGTAGCGATGGAAATCGAAATGCTGGTCGAGGATGACACCTAGGAGGTGGATATGCGTTGTTTTGGGATCTCCACTCGGTTCAGGAAACGTGTTGGAGGGGTCGAAGGTTGACGCGAGGCAGTGATGTGCATGGTAGCGCATTTGGTTTAAGTTTAGGGAAGTTTGTAACCTCTTGACCAAAGAAGAATGCGATCTAGATCAGCTTGTAGCTCTTTACCGAACGTACAATCGCAATACCGACGAGAAAAGTCCTTAAAATACAGCCAATTATCGTCAAAACGTCGCCGGTCGGGGAGCGGACACACATAGATACACACTCGAAAGCGTCTGCTAGGATGGATGGATGGATGAATACGGCTGAGCCCTTTGGATCGGGCGGTAGCTTACGCCACCTAGCCAATTTGTCTTACCATTTAAGCTTAGAATATTTAAATGTGAAAACTATATACACTCCACACTGAACAGAAAGTGAGGCTATAAAACTCCCTTGTCATCAGTTAATAAGAAAATATCTAGTTTTCTCGTGCTTTCTGCCACCATTCACTTAATCTTTGCTTGGTAATCTCTACTGTCTTGTAATCCACTTTTCCTTCGCTGTCTCTAAAACCCAATGACTTTATTAAATCTATGTTGTCTTCGGTAGGCATAGGGTGAAGCCCTTTACAGTAGAGTATCAAGTGCTCAGCCGTCTCGTCCACCTCTCCACAAGCAGCGCACACTGTATCCATTTCCTGGTACTTCGCTCTGTATGTTCTGGTTCGCAAAACACCTGTCCTTGCCTCAAACAACAATGAGCTTCCCTAGAATTATCATAAATGCTTTCTTTGGCAATAACTGTTTTGTTTAATCTATAGCTTTCCAGAGCCCTCTTTGTCTGCATTCCCTCTAGCCACCGATCTCTTTCTGTGGCCTTAACTTTCTTCTTAACGGAGACCTGCTCTTCCGTAACCCCACTATAGCCTAAAAACTTTCCTCTTAATTTCCTAGTGCGCTGTCTCCACTTTGTGTCTATACTCCTCATGTATAAAAAGCTAAAAACCTTTCGTGCCCATTGCTCCCCATCCATTTGCCTCAACCGATCCTCAAATTCTATCTTGCTCGCAGCTTCCTGCCCTCAAATGACGCCCATCCCATGTCTCCTTGCACTCCCTGGTTTGGCGTTTTGCAATGTGCCCCAAAGCCAGCCTACCTACTCCGCGCTGTTTTATTTCTAGTCTTGCATGCACTTCGGATTTCATGCATAGCACTGCGTTTCCAAAAGTTAAACCAGGCACCATGACCCCTTTCCAAATCTCTCTCACCACCTCATACCTGTTGTAATTCCAAAGTGCTCTATTTTTCATTACAGCTGCATTTCTGTTGCCCTTACCTATTATATACTTTTCATGCTCACTGAGATATGCTGCACCATCACATATCCATACTCCTAGATACTTGTATTTACTAGCTCTCTCCACTGTAATATTCTGTATCTTCAGCCTCTCAACTTCATCATCGTTAAAAATCATGACTGCTGATTTTTCACTACTGAATTCTAAACCTAATTCCTCCTTCCCTACCACAGATGCTCATTAATTCCTGTAAATCTATCCTGTTGTGTAGCCATTAGTACGATGATCATCTGCATACATCAATCCCGGTAAGGATTGCTGAATTTTTTGGCCTAGTTTACTGTACGAAAGGTCGAATCCAAGCCCACTCTTCTCTAGTCTATCCCTCCAATCCTCTCAGATACAACATAAACAGCAAAGGCGATAACGGGCACCCTCGCTCTGAGGCTCCCTGTCCTATCTTATTTCCCCCGTTGCCTTTCCTTTCCCATGTTAGGGTAATCACCTTCATTATCTTTGTAAATGTTCCTCAATATTGCTGTTAGTCCTTCATCTAGGCTTGCTTTCCACTATGTCCCACGATCCTTTGGTTCACATTGTCATAGGCACCCTTGATATCCAGAAACGCCTGCAGCCAGAGCTGTCTGTTTTCTTTTGCGCCTATTTCTATACACTGTGTTAGAGAAAATATATTGTCCTCCAACCTTCTTTGTTTCCGAAAACCCGGCTCTGTAACTCGGCCCAGTATGCCCTCACAATCTACCCATTCCTCCAGTCTGTTCTTTATAATCTGCATTACCAACCTGTAAATAACTGGTGTCACGGTTAGCGGGACGACAATTCCTAATATCAGACTGGCCCTCCTTTCTCCCTTATATAAGCATACTCATCCTACTAAGCCTCCATTCATCTGGAATATTTCCTTTTGTTATCATATTGCTCAACTACCTCCCTTAGTTTTGCCCTTAGATTTAGGACCCAAATTCTTCACCAGCTTGATTGGGATACCATCTGTGCCTGTTGACGTGCCAACCAGGGACTTCTTCGTCTGCCTCGCCTTTCTCGTCCTCTTTGTCCAAAATCCGCGGATGTCACAAGCTGGACTGTTACTTCCTTCGGCCCTCCTATCTTCCACATGTGTACTCTGTTCCCGAAATTTCTCCTCCATCACTGCTCCTATATATCGTATCGCATCATCTCCTCTCTAATTGATCTCCTCGATTCCGAGAGTATGAACCTCTGCTCTAGCTTGCGTTCGTTTCACCGAGCGAGTTCAAGTGCTCCCAAAACTTCTTGGCTGCGTTTCTATCTTTCTTGCTCTACGTTACTCATCCATTCTACACCCTTTCTCTGAATTTTCGGCATTGATTAAATCCGGATGCCTCTCGGCGATGGTGCATGTTATAAAAGTGTCCCATCTTCTTTTACTTCCATTTCTGACTCCCCCACTACGCCTTGGAAAACCTGTGTTCTCTAGAGGCTTCCTGACGTTTTTGGATCGCTTTGCTTTCCACTTCTTTGTCCCACCATCTTTTTGGTCTATGTCCTTGCTTCCTTTTCGTTTTACTTTTTAACTTTGTCTAGTTCCAGTAGCAAAAAAAGTCTAGTTAGGCTCTCATAGGTCCAATCTGTATACCGCAGCCCTGAAACTGCTTCCTCCATTCTTTCAGCAACTATTTCCAACTCTTTGTCGCTGCAGAAAGTTTGCTTTGAATTATGCTGTGTAGGTTCAGCATTTACTTCGGCAAAATCTCAGTTTAATACGTTTGTGATCAGTACTACCAAGACTTCTTGGAACTTCTTCATCTATTTTCATTACTTCTGTAACTTACCACTGATATACTGTGTGACATGAGTACGTAATCTATAGTTGAATGTAGATTGCCAGTTTCCCACGTTATGCCCGTCATAACTTCTGACTGGTATTACATAAAACTAAGTCATGCTTTTCCACTCAGTTCTAGTAATGTTTTCCTAGTTGAGTCCGTATATCCATCCAGACCCCCGATATGGGCATTCATGTCTCCCATAATAATTTCAGAGCCTTCCCCTAGCTTACTAATGTCTCTTGATGTGCAATCAATCATTTTTCTATTTTCCCTTAGCACCTGTCCCTGTCCATAAGTAAACAAATCCAAGGACTGTAGACTCCCCAGCACCTGCTAGTGTGTTAAGCTACAGCGCCAGCAAACGCGGTGGCGGTTCGGCGAACTATACTGCTTCACCTTTATAAGCAGTACCGCAGCGAAGGCTAGGAAGCGCGAGCCTCCATAGCGTTGGCAGCTTTCGCTCTTAAGTCACGAGAGCTCGTGGCCGCCGGGATGTGCCCCAGAGCAAGTGAGCCTGCGCTTGTAGCCTTTCCATGCGGCACATCATAAGGTGAAACAGAGTAAGCAGGAAATACTAAATAAGCAAAAGCAAGTGCGGCGCGCACACGAGCCCGCCTCGGGTGACCTGGTCGCCCCTATAAGGCCGGTCATGTCCAGAACAATGAATGGCGCCATTTTTCTCAGGATAGAGGGGCTTTGAGGTTGATAGCGTTCCTAGCGCCACCGTGTCAGTGCCTCCATGAACAACGAACGAAGGAGGACCATTTCCGAACGACGCTCTCTTTACGCTGACTTTGTTTACCATAAAAATCTCGATAAAATTCCTTTCCACTGCAGGTAATGTGCGTCCAACATTCCACCGATTCCTCAGCTTCTGTGCATTGGGCGGGCAGATAGTGTAGAGGAAAAGGCACGAGTGCAAGTGCCACAAAAGGGCACCAGGCGTTGATTGATCTAGTAACGTTGCCTTTGACTGCACAGCTGGTGTGCTCCCACACACAGGGGTTGCTCCATGTGACATCTGCACACCTTTTCAGTGTTTACAAAATCACAGCCTTTAGTGCGAAATTCACAGCACGTGCATATGCTGGGCTAGAAGGGAAGGTGTGGCCAGTGCTTGCTTGGCCGAGTAGTTGCACAATTCATGCTTCCATGTGCACGTCGTGTAAGCTGGCAGCAAGGTTTTATATGAGAAGGCCAAAAGTGTAAGGTTGTCAGGTTCCCATTTGCAGCTGAACAGTAACTCTACAAAGTAAAATAAAATGCTCAATCTGCCCTTTTTTGTCAGAATTTCTTTAAAAGTCCCACAGTGCAAGGTGGCACTGCTTCCAGCCTGCTGATAACGCTCTGCGCTTTATGGGCGTGAATCACGGGACTGCTTTGGCCCTGTGTGGTAATCATACCTCCGTTTCTGCTGACACCCCACTTATAAAGCTGACAGCCCGCTTTAATTCTGGGAAGATCTTTATAAGGCAATCTAGCTCCCAATTTTTGTTTCTACCAAGTGTGAGGAAAGGGTGTACTTGATTGCTGGATTCTCGACTGACGCTCTTCCCACTTGCAGGGTCGCCGGACCAAAGTTAGCCATCCTAACTGAAGCGGCTCTTGCCTGTGCGGATAGGTAAGTAGAATTGTCAGCCTCTATACCGGACTGCATCACCGCTATGCATTAAGCATATTTTTCTTTTTTCCGTTGCCTAGTCCGCCAGAGATTTTTCTAACCTTTCGCAGCCGCATGTTCTGGCTGTATGGTACTGGGAAATTTTGGTGTGTCAAATCACGTGGCTAAACAAATCGTGGAAGGGAGGACCCTCCTGGAAGTGGCAACTGACGTTTCATTCCGCTGGGTGACTTGTATGAGGGGTGTACCATATTGATTCACAGTTAATTTCTTTGCTGCAGATTCCACCTACTTAGAGGTCTGTAGATATGTCTGCCATCCCGACATACTTCCCCTAGTGCAGAATGCATTTGTGCCACCTGTATGGCAGCCTTTCAGTGTCCCAGCTGAAACCACGTTTTGGAAGTGGATCGTGTTTACACGTGGACAGCTGCTTCCAGCTCGTCAGTGACAGCAAAATGACATCCTCGCAAGGTTTTTTTTTTATGGCCCCAAACAGGTGACAACTGCTGACGGTCAGGTCAGACTCTACACATGCACAACCAAATGTCTGGCTGGTCATACGACATGTCTGAAAGATGGTCCAACCTGACCAGACACTGGTCACTCATGGCGTCGCATGCATTCCCATGAAGCAGGGATATAGACCCCAATGGTCATCACCTGTTTTGGGCCATGAAATAGCTACTGCGAGGATGCCGTTCTGCCATCATTGACTGAGCTGGAAGCAGCTGTCCAGGCTTGGGTGCAATAGACTTCCGAAATGTGGTTTCGGCCGGGCATGGAAGGGCTGCCACATAGGTGGCGAAAATGTATCCGGCACGAGGTGAAGTATGTCTGGAAGGTGGGCATCTCTGCTAACCTCTGTGTGGCCGGCATGTGCAGTAAATAAATTAATTGTAAATCAGTATGTTACACCCCTCATATTTATGTCTGAAGAAGCTAAACCTGTTTATAATGCAATTCAATGCAAAGGTGCAAGCGAGCTGGACAAGAATGACGAAAATAATCCCTGGAGAAGGGGAACAAGAGGGACAAAGGACAAACACAAATCTCCAAACACAGCCAATTGACTGGCGCGCGACCAAAAAAATCCGCCTGGTCCGGGTATCGAACCCGGGATTGCATTATAATCATAACGTTAAATTGCAAGCTTTCACCCTTGTTGGTGTTAGACTGATGGCAGCTGATAAAACACATTTGCTCTACTGACGTCTAACCCCTGTTTAGCTCAGTTGGTAGAGCGCTCCACTGGATTTGGAGAGGTCCCGGGTTCGATACTTGGACCAGGCAGATTTTTCGATCGCGCACCAGTCAATTAGTTGTGTTTGGAGATTTGTGTTTGTCCCTCTTGTTCCCCTTCTCCAGGGATTATTTTTGTCAAGCCAGACCTCTTGGGAAAATCCTTGCTGCCACTTTGAGGCTTTCGTGAGGTCGCTTTCCAAGTTTTTTCTAGCAGCCTTGACTACTTGGTGACTTGTGTACAGTCAGACAAAGGCAGGCACCTGCACTTGTGCCGTTTCTAATGCAAGCTGCGTTTGTGGCCTTTAGGCATCAGTGTTTCATGTGGGCCTCTGGAGTGCAAAGATTGTCCGAGCAGTCCCAGTAGTCTGTCCCTTCATCAAGGAATTCTTGCAGTCTTTCTACAAGCTTATATTTCTTTGCAACACTGTACAGCTGATACAACCTACTGCACTCCACCATACTATTGATTTCATTCCGGAATACAAGAGCCGTCGAATATATTGGAAGGCTTGAACCTCCAGTGTCAGCCCCCTTAACTGGGGCGTGCCTACTAGACATGCCTCTACCTTGACCTTGAAATGGGAAGTGTTTTTGAAAGAATCTCTGCACTTCCTTCAGTCTGAGGGAAGAGCGTGCCGGGGAATGTGTGCCAATTTTTGATGGCGGGTATAGGCGCTCCCATCTATTAAATACAATACCAAACACATTTGAGTTGATTTGCATTCACTGGCTGGAGAAATAAATTAAATGTTTTGTCAGCGAATATATCTACTTGTTCCTGTTCTGGATCATGGATGCATGGAAGCGGTGCAGAGCTTTGAGACTCGGAAATCACTTCACTGCTTTAGCAAAGTGATGGCGATGACTTGAAATGAGTACATGCCAAGTAGTGACAGCGAAACCTCGGGAATATTTAAAAGCCAAGCGCGGCATGGTATATTTTTTCTCAAATCTACTTATAACACACCTGTCTTTATGACCTGCTTTGCAAAGCCAAACAAGTGAAAATGAACAACACTCCCCATTTGAGGGGTTAAGATGTAATTTTTGTCCAGTAATGTGTGACAAGCATGATGAAAAGTAATGAATTAATAAAACTTAATTTCTTCAGTTTATCTATGCTCATTTGAACTTCAAACCCCTAGTATAAAAATCTGGCTCCTCATGGAGTGGAACTAATTTTCACTTGTTATGTGGTGAAGGAAGATACTGCTGTGTGTTTGCCTAGAAATTAAAAATGTTCAGAAAAAGTGTTTTTTTAGAAAGGTTTTATTTGTGCATACTAACTTCCAAAGAATGTTTTCAGAAACTTTTATTTATAAACATTCAGGGTTTATCTCACAGAAATATATTTTCGGCATGCCGGCAGCCCTTCGAAGTCAGCTGGGAGAAAAGTTTTACATTTCCTAATTAGGGTCGCTCCGTGGTCGTTTAACATAGCCAAAACATCTCACCACGATTGAAAGTGCTGTGTATTCTAGATTTAACCTGTAGACGCTTCCCACTTTTACCCCACTTATAAAGCTGACAGCCCAATTATAATTCTGGGAAGATCGTTATAAGGCGATCTAGCTCCCAATATTTGTTTCTACCAGGTGTGAGAAAAGGGTGTACTTGATTGCTGGATTCTCAACTGAAGCTCTTTTCACCCGCAGGGTCGCCGGACCAAAGTTAGCCATCCTAACTGAGGCGGCCCCTTGCCTATACGGCTGAGTAAGTAGAATTGTCAGCCTGACTGCATAACTGCTATGCGTTAGGCCTATTTTTCCTTCACCTTTGCCTAGCCCGACCAAGCTTTTTCTGACCTTTTTTCGCAGCTTCACGTTCTGACTGCACGGTAGTGCCATGAAATTTTGATCTGTCGAACCGCGCAGCTAAAGTGGCAACCAACATTTTGTTTCACTGGGAGGCTTGTCTTGTACAAGCGTGTACCATATTCATTTACAGTTGATATTCTTGCTGCAAATTCCAGCCACTTAGAAGTCAGTAGACATGTCCAGACATACTCCCCCTCTAGCCGAATGCACCTGTGCCGCCTGTGCAGCAGCCTTGTCGTGCCCTGCCGAAACCACATTTTGGAAGTGTGTTGCACCCAGGGCCTGGACAGCCGCTTCCAGCTCATCAGTGACTGCACACTAATGTCCTCAAGGGAGTTTTTATATGGCTACAAATGGGTGGCAACCACTGGGGCCAATTTGGCCCCTTCACATGCACGTCCGGCAGGTCATGTGACGTGTCTAAAAGATTGTTCATGTGTCTGAAAGTAGGCCTGCCTCCATGCATGACCGAACGTTTGTGTGCTCACAGCGTCGCATGCATTCACGTGAAGCAGGGTTCTGGCCCCCATAAAAGAACTCCTGCGAGAAAGCCACTCAGCGGTCATTGATCAGCTGGATGCAGCTGTCCGGCTGTGGGTGCAGTGTACTTCCAAAAAGTGGTTTTAGCAGGGCATGGAAAAGCTGCCACAAACAGCACAAATGCATTCTGCTCCAAAGAGAGTATGTCACTGACATACTGACATATTCTCTACTGACCTGATAAGTAGCCGGTATCTGCAGAAAAAAAAGTTTTAAATCAATTTGATATGTTATTTGCTGTGATGCGATTTCTGTGCCAAAGGGTTTATCCTGCTATACTCGTTTTCACCCCAAGAAGCGTAGTAAAAAAGTACGGCTTCTTGCGGAGCATTACTAATTTCCCTCTTTATGCTGAGAATTGAGATATATGTAGGCACATTTTAGGTTAGACGCATGTTATCTTATCAAGACGTACACGTTTCAAACGCCAACAGCATCGCTTCTTCCTACGACAACCAAATCTTCTAAGAACTATTTTGCGCGGCGTATGAATATTGAGCAAAACGTCCTTTTTTCTTGAGGTGAAAACGGGTATAGTTCCTGCTACATTTAGCCAAAATGTGAGAAATTTGCTCCCCCCGCTACACATCCGGATCGTTATGGTAGGCTTGTGCGAATTTTCAGAAGTTTCAGTTATAGCCCTAAATAACACTGTTCGATTTAATCTCTTTGTCAAACACTGGCAGTACTCGGAATTTGCACAATATTCAGTCATGTTTGCAGCAAGTTAGTTTTGTCAATGTGCTTCTCACTGCAATCTTGTGTACTGCAGGGAAACAACAACCGCAAAGTAAGTGCCTGATTTTGCTTGTCTTGCTTTGCCACAGTGCACCCACATGCTTAACACTCCCCAAAGCGGGATATGTTAAACATGCAGGCGTCGGATATATTAAAAAAAAAAAAGGGTAGAGAACTTTGTGAGCACTAATGTAACGACTCTACTTTGCAGTGGAGATTTTTGAACTGCCGCTACTAATCATGATAAACTGCAACATCCTGGCGATATATGTATATATATATTTTTTAATTCAATTTTTAGCGAGGGTATTTGCAAGAAACTATATGAACTGCTCTATACCTTGGTTCTTAATTTTATCTATTTTGTTTAGTTACAGCCTTTAAATAGGCTTTGTGTGTTCGAGGTGCAGTCCATAGAATAAATTAAAACTAAATTAGATGCAGTGGGAGCAAGCTTAGGAATAACCTTAACGGTACATTTATCATTCACATGCCGATTTTTTGTTAGCATTAAGTTCTATGTTCATGTTCATAATCCAATAGCAAAATGTATAATTTTTAATCTGAATCAATTATTTTAATTTTGTTACAACCTTTAGAACTTGAATGAAACATCAGTTTGTGTGCTCAAGATTACTCTATTACATTATTTCTGAGGAATATACTGTTTTGTTTACAATTAATTTTACCTGCCTCCTTGCTTTAACTATTCACAGCAGTCTATATACTGACCTTCATCAGTCAGCATCTTGTTGCCATGGCTAGTGCTTGTATGTGCAACTAGACAGTTTGTTCTGTGTTCAAGGGAGTCAAACCTGCTGTTCAGTTTATGGTAACAAAAAGTTGAACAAAAGTGTGAAGGCAAAGTGGGCATGTTTTTCTAGTTGGATTGGCCAACACACAAATCATAAAGGGCGGTGCAACAATATTTAATTGAAATGTTTTTCACTTTACACGAGCTTACTGGCACTAGTGGGACTCGAGGATACTCGCACACAAGGCCACTGGCTAACAAACTCCATTGTTGCTGTGTAATTTCAAGGACAAAAGTGAGCGTTTTAGTTCAGTCTCGCCTTTGCGAAACCTGACGTAACTGGGGAACTGCAGTATCCTCCAGTGACAATATTTGAATGCGGCTCATAGATTGGACTCGAGCATTGTGTGGGCCCTCGATTTAGTTTGGGCTGAACCATAACAATGTCTGGGACTTAGTGCGTGTCCTGTGCCTTGCCAACCCCAGCGCGTGGCTATGATCAACATTAGCGGCATATAATCGACTCCGGATCACGTGGCTGCTGCTTCTGGCTGCGAGTTGGAAGGAGTGAACGCTGCTCGTTTTTCTTTAATTTTTACTGCTACTTCGATTGCTTGTGGTGAAGAACGAACGAGTGTTTCACAGGTCAATATTGTCAGGAATCAGTTCTAATCGATATTTGCGCAAAGTAGAAAAATTGTTGCATCGCCCCTTTAACATAATATTCGTAGTGGTGTGAATAAACATGAAAGGTATGCTTATGCTCTAAAAGATCTTTGCTGCTCCGAAATGGACTGTTGGCTGCTCCAAAGGTGCTCCAAAATGATTCAGGCCAATCACATCACTGCAGTCATAGTTGTGTCTAAAGAGGCTTAACATCTTAGTGAAATCTTGACTGCCACTTTGAGGCTGTTTAGAGGTGGGTGCGTTGATATTGTGTTAAAACTTGCAGAAAGAAAGACACATTGACACGGACAGCGCAGCTCTGAGGCTTCCGTGAAGTTGCTTTCCAAGTTCTTCCTTCCAGCTGTGTCTATTTGGCGTCTTGTTTACACTCGGACATAAAGGGCACCTGCAGTCGTGCCTTTCGGTGTCGGCATTTCTTGTGGGCCTGTGGAATGCAAGGATTGTCTGAGCAGTCCCAGCACGTTCCTTCGTCAAGAAATGATTTCCATCTTCTGAAAAGCTCATATTTGTTATTTGCATCACTTGACAGGTGATACAAGTTAGTGCACTTAACTGTAATATTGATTCCATTCCTGAATATGCGAACCATCGGATGTATTTAAGTCGTCAAAACTCTGGTGTTAAGGAATAATTTTTGTCCAGTCGTAGCGTGACAAGCGTGCTGAAACGAACTGCGTTTCATACAGAGCTGCAGAAGTTGCTCTTAAAAAGTAACGAAGTTAATGAAGTTCCTTTTCTTCAGTTTATCATACTTATTCTCTTTTCAAAACCTATAGTAAAAAAGTCTGGCTCCTCTTGGAGTGAAACTAATTTTCCTCTTGTCTGGTAGGTGGAAGGTACTGCTACATGTATTTTCAGATCAGCGTTTTTTTTTATCCGGCTGTGCATGTTTCAAGCGCAGAAAGCATGTCTTATTCGGAGAAGCAAATCTTGTATGGACTACTTCTGGGCAGCTTATTGGCGCCTGTGTAGCAAAGTTGGCAACGCATATGGTTAACACGCGGAGAAACAGAGTTCAAAACCCCGCGCGGCCCGGATCTTTCTTATGATTTTCTACTTTTCTGGAAAGTTGCAGCCCATTGTCGGCTGTCATACAGTCTTCTCACTGGTTCGGAACATTCTTGAACTTACCGTGAGCAATTGTAACGCACTGCTTCGGGACAGTCACCTTTCCGTCTCCGACACAAGATGCTGGTGCCTTTCTCTTAATGCCCGCATCCCACTAGAGTGACAAACAGAAACAAACAACAGCAACAAGCCTCAAACAGATGCAG
>JAZHYW010011592.1:0-30538 GCA_037355805.1 Ixodes ricinus | reverse complement strand
ATTGCTTCACGTATGCGTGAGCTCGCGGTGCTTCCAACTTGCGCGCGTAAATTGTGTGTTAGGTCATACGCACGAAGCCATACGACCTCACGCTTTAACCTGACTGTAGCGCGTACACACATGTGCAGCGCATGCTTTATGCAAAGCAACATGCACGCGCTTGCAGCTTCTGCTTCACGATACAAACCTGCTGCTCTACGACTACAGGCTGTTTCAAAATAAAGTTTCGACTTCAAAATTGCCCGAAAAAATCAGGGACTCAAGGTATCAAGTAGAAACTGACCTCGAATACGTCTTTCACTGGTCGAATTTACACATTTAAATTTTAAGTCTCAATTCCAAGTGCAAAAAAAGCCGCAGAAAGGTCCGTTTTTATTTTTTTCGTACATGATGTACAGACGACTTTTTATTGTGTAAATGGTAAAAAGAAAAATACGTATCGAGGCAAGTTTCAACTTGATACGCTCAGTTGCCAAATTTTGACGTGACATTGATTGTATGTAACTTTTAACTTTATTTTGAAACACTCAAAAATAAGCGGCTCAACGTATCAAATTGAATACTAGTCCCATATACACAACTTACATCGAATCCGTATTTTACTAGTCTTATTGACACATTAAAATTTCAAGTCTCTACTACAAGTACGATAAAAAATAAAAAATAAAAACTGACCCATTTAAAAAGCATAGGCTACTTTTTCTGTATAGGAAATGGAGACTTAAAATTTTAATGCGTAAATCCGACGAGTAAAATACGTATTCGAGGTAAGTTTTCCCTTGTAACTTCTGTCGAAGGAGCGCTCTGACTCCGATTGGCTCTTGTAGAAGCGATGTACTTCGTCATCTTTAACGGCTGGGAGTTGGGAAATGTCGTTTACCCAACCTGAGATAGAGGAAACGCTACCTACAGCCATAAAGAGGCGGACGGATCGAGGAAGCGCAAGAACACCTCGCAGTGTAAGCAACTGATACAGGCCGCAACAGAGTCCTTCACCATGGCGTCGGTCGCCCGATGTTGTTGGACACGGTTAACGGATTTTCGCTGGTGCCATATTTTTTAAAGGGGTTTATGGAGGTCTTCGGTCTGAGGGCTTTTGAAATGCCCGTAAAACAGGGGCATAAAAGAAGGCCAATGATGGTGCATAGGGGAGCAGCATCCGCTCGGGGACATCTGAGTCCCAACTTTTGGTTACGGCTGCCCGTATCAGAGTCGCCGAGGACGAAGCCGCGCCCCGACCCCGAGATCACGCCTGCGCAGGAGTACTTCCTGTCCTCGGTGTTTGTGACCGAGGACGCCCTGGGCTACGTGGCGATGACCAGCAACCTGGTGGCCATGCCTTTTCTGGGGCGCTGCCGGCCAAGTTCTTACTCGAGCACCGCCAGGGCCTGGCCCGCACCACCTCGCCGCCATCTTGGCACTCTTCGGTGAGCAGATCGATAGGCGAGTTTTGGGCCTCGATGAGACTGGCCAAGCACTGCCATTGTGCTCGTTGAGGCACTTTGTGGGGAATGGAGATGCACGAAATCTACACTTTCCTACCTTTAAATGTAAATTTTGGGGGTTGTACGTGTCAAAACAACGAAGGTCATCTGGCACGCCCCAGCGGAGGACTGGAGGTAATTTCGACCACCTGTGGATCTTTTGACGTGCACTCGAAGGGTCGCTTACACAGCGCCTTCTCAGCCTCCGTCAGATTGCGGGCACCTCGGCCAGGATTCGAACCCGCCACCTGGGGATCTGTATACGCCGGCGCTTTGCCTATAGAGCCACCCGCCACCTTCCATATATCTTGCAAGCAGGCATCTGCGTGGTAATTGTGAGAGAAATTTGCTCGCCGCAGAGCGCGAGAAAACGTTGTTCGGCTGTTTATTTTTTTTCCCCGCTCAAAAAATGAGACAGTTTTTTTTTGTTATTATTATTATTATATATTCTGCGCGTTGCTGTACTGTATGTCTATAGAGCAACAGAGGATTGAGACTGAGAATCCCTTGTTAAACCATGGGCTGAGTTGCTCCCGCTTAATAAATTAAAAATAATTCAATGTTTTTGTTTTTTTTACAGGAAAAAACATTTTGAGCAGAATACAAATACCTTAAAGACATAAATTACTTTCGAAGATACTCGACACACTGAAAAGCACAAGGTCAGATGGAATTTGCAGTACAAAGGGGGAAATGTATTTATAGTCACTTTGCTGCAAATCACATCCTGTGGCAATTTTTTATGATGCGCAATTAACCGTCAATAGTCGGTGGGAGGTTGAGAATGCACTATAAGCTCTGCCCCGCCACGCTGACATCGCCTTCCGTCGTGCTTCGACTGCGCATGCGCCGAAGTGTTCTCAAAGGTAGAAAGCTCGAGCTGGAGGTGGATCCTCTACTGCATGCTTAACCAGCCACCGGCTATACACGCACGCTTAACTCGAACCACCGTAGTTACTGTAAGTTGAAAATTACTTTAAAAAAGTTGGAAGTACCTACGAGGTCATGCGAAGAATTCCGGGAACATATAAGGTCGACATATTGCGGGCGTGGTGTCTGTCGCGCTTTGCATTTTACGGCAGGCCCATCCCACGAAACGTTCCACTAACCATGACACGTCCCGGAGTGACTGAACACCCAAAAGTACACAAGGGAACGCCGAGGAGCCTGGCTGTCTTTTTCAGATTGATCCATTCCTTTATTTTCCATACACAAAGCCGCCGAAACTTTTGAGGGGAGAGCGCACGTCTTGGCTCAAAGCTCGTCTATTCTCCTGTTGTTCCAAACTCTCTCATCATGACCCAATACTGCAATGTCACTCAGTCTGCTTTTTCTTTTCGATTTTTGGCTCTTGGACTATCACCGTTTATACCTTAGAGCGCCACTGCCCGGACATGGGCGGCTTTGATAAAGGTTTTCTCTCTCTCTCTCTCTCTTGAAGCAGTGTTATTCAAGTCCCCACTTTATAACTACCCCCTTCACCTACAGCGTGGGTGGATCAGTCAGAACCACTGGAGCACGACCACAGCGATATCAGAAACAGTGACTATAGCCTAAATGTATATGCAACTACTGACTGCAAGTAGAAGGTTGTTTGTTCCGGCCGAGTGCAGTTAGTCCTCAGCATTTGCTCATGGTATTAGCCCGAACCAGGTGGTCTCTATTCGGGAAGCAAATTGGAGTTCAGAGGACCAAATGGTGCCGTTAGTCCTTTGAGAGCATCTTTTTACGGCGGAGCTGTTAAGCGCTAGTTTCCTCAGTTTCGTGTCCGTGGACAAATAAATCTCGACACAACCCTCTGGACAGCTACCGCCATCTATGAGCGACGGCGGCAAGCCGGTTGTCGGTTGCTGCCGTCGCTCATAGATGGCGGCACATAGTACAGCTCCGCTGCTCCTCCTCCACCTTCACCAGAGTGAAAAGGCTGAAAGTGTTTTCTTAGAGTGGAGGTAAGTAATAGCACTCGGTCCACTACCAAGAACTCAATTCTATACTCAACATCAACTTCTTTATTTTTTTATTTTTTATGCGAAGTTGTCAAGGTTAACGTAGTTCCCACAGAAGCTGTTTGCGCGAGCGCGTGGCTTCGTTTGACCTTTCCCTTGTCACCAGAGCGCGTGCGATTGTGACGCAAGACGAAGCCACGTGCTCTTGGAGCAGTGAGGGGCTGCAGGATAATATGGAAACTACGCCTTGACAACGTAGCACGAAATTGTTGACGCCAAGTACAAAGTGTACCAAAATAGAGCGGGCGTTGCCGACACCGACAGTTCTCCGAGTCCGCGTTAATACCAAACGATCGTCAAGCCACGTTCGGCGTATGCTCCCAAACAGGCATCCGCTTGATGATAGCGGAGCTATGAGCAGACGGCGCTGCTCAAGAGAGCTGCGTTGGGCATTTCTGAGGGTAGAATGAGCATGCGCCAAGTCATCTTGTATAATGCCGCGTTGTTATGTCTGCTTTCCGGAAGTTCGACGTTTCAAAGCGTGCCGTCACAGCAGTGATCGTAACACACTTCCCATAGCATACCGTCAGGAAAGCCATTTCGCTTTTCCCACATACACAGCTTCACAGCTGCTTCCGTGGGAATCTGGGCACTTCATACTTTCTTGCCTATCGTAGCGCTCACATATAACGCGTTACGAGCAAAGTGTTACTCTTACATATATCCACGCATGCAAGTACGGCCTCAGGGCGCCGCCATCTTGCTCGCTTGGGTGTGCCCGGGCGCGTCATAATCCGCTTACGCGTCGTGGGCGGATTATGACGTGCCCGAGCACACCCCAAGCGAGCAAGATGGCGGCGCCCTTAGGCCGTACTTTGCATTCCACATCAGCAGAGCCATAGCCTCCTATGTACTGACAAAGCCTGGCAGATCGCCACGGGAAGTTACCGCCGAAACGAAAAAGGTGGAGCGGCAGACAACGTATGAAAGGAGAGCCACGTGACTGGCGCCCCGCTGCGGCGAGACGCCGAAACACACTTCTCCCGAGCGAACAAGTGTTTTTCGGGTCCTCGTCGCTGCAAAAGCTGTGCGCTGACGTCCAGGTCCCCCAGAAATGGCTCTTTGATGCTCTGCGCTACCAGATCCTCGCGCTCCAAATCTGCGACTGTGCACTCTATGGCGCCGTCGTCGAACTGCCAGGCTTTGTGAGTATAGAGGAGGCTATAAAAGAGCCAACGCTGGAAAGGAGGTCACCTCCTCTCTAGCGTTTGCCCTGCTCAAGTGGAAAAAGGTGGGAGGAGTTTCCTCTGAACCCTTAACCCTGTTACCGACTATTCTTAATTGTTTTCGGTAACGAAGTGACGACCTAATTACTTTTTAAGGAAGGAGTAAAATATATTTGTTTGTTTTTATGACGCGTAGCGGTATTTTGTTAAAGGGAACCAGTACATCACGAGTACCCAACATAGTTCTCACCCCAGCTCGAACCTGTTATTTTGACGACGGGTAAATGCTAAATAGACCATCAAAATATGCTCACAATATATGTCAGTACAGTTATCCCCGAATGAACGCGTTAAAAAACGAGAAGTAAACTGTTTCATAAAAACGACACATTCAGAGTAAGGAGAAAATAACGCGTTACGTTAAACTTTCAAGCTGAGGTAACGCGTTCCTTTTGAATCGCAGTAACGAGCAACGTGTTTAGTTACTTTTTAAGCAACAAGTAACAGTATTTAGGTATTTTATTTCACTGGCGTATGATACATGTACGGTAGAGCTCAATGCCACGCTGATTGCATCCTAATTCCACGGACCTCTTTCACCTCTTTATACCCCGTCTCGCAGCGACTGGCCTCGCCATTCTACACCTTTCTCAGAAGAGCAAGTACGCCTTTCGGCGGAACTGGCCGGACTCTGCTCCGAGGGGACAAGGTACGTGAGCGGACCTTAGAGTCACGTAGAAGTTTGGGCTAGTTGTAATTTCATGATTAAAAATTAAACGTGCCTTGTTCGTCTACCTTCTTGTTCTTGTCCGTGTCCTTGCGCTGTTGTAAATTTTTTTTTTTTTTACCTTAGAGCGCAAGGTGCCACGTTTCGTTTCATCACAAGGCAGGGCGCGGGGACAGCAGACACACAAATACAGACATACTGTTTCTCTTCGCAGAGCTATATAGTTTGAACTCAAGTATCGTCCACAAGTTGCGTTGGATTACCTAGGTTCGACAGGGTGTCGGAGGTTTAAGTCGAGGTATACGACCTCAGATTGCAATGGTAACCAGGCGATGCAATGCGGCCCGGTTGATCCGTTAACTCGCAGCCGGATCCCTACGTGTACGTCCCGCAACGCAGTTGAGCGTATACTCAAACGCCATCGTGCGAACAAACCCGTCCCGTGCGGTTGAGAACCAAGGGCCGGTGCGCTCTGCGCAGGGTTGGACTTCGTGGCGGACAGCGCGGGCAACCGGCTGCTCGTCTCCGGACTCTGGGGACTCGTGCGTCACCCAAACTACTTGGGCGACCTGCTCTGCACCTTGGCCTTCGCCTTGCCGTGCGGTACGTCAAAGCGCTCGACATAAGCAAGCTCTTGTATAGGTCGTTTTTTAGCCTCCACTACCCTCTCCTCATCCAAGATGCGGCTACTGCGCACGCAATCCGCCAGCCTTGTTAGCAGAGTTCCGAATCTCGCAGCGGGTTGCGGACAACGTGTGGGATAGAAAAAATGATCCACGGAAACACAATCAATACTCCTGTCCTCAAGAAACGTTGTTATTGCGGTTTTCAGATGTCTGGATAGGACACGTATGCCACAAAATGCACTACCTCCTCCTCCCTCGGCAAAAAAAGAAATAGTAACGTAATATTTGCCGCGTGGCACATCTCAACTTCGTGGCTATTTTCTCTGCCCGTGGGCGACGGGTCCAGTATGACTTGTATTCGAAGGAGACGTCTTAATACACGTGAGAAAACTGAATGCGCAGGCGAGCTGGTGGTGGCTAATTATGTCGTTTAACAACTAACACTGTGGTGAAGAAAATGAAGAACGCTGAGACGTTCCATTTTGTGTATATTCCTTCGACTAAAAGTTCTTCGTCCCAGTCTCATGTGTTAAACGACATGATAATAGACGTGATTTTGTGTGCTTCACATTGTCTGGAAGGAGCGTAGAGAGCTACACTCTAAGCTCGGTAACCTACAATGCAATTTCTAAACCGGAGTGGCTTATAAAATAAAGGTTACAACAGCAGTCGTTTTAATATTTAAATTATTTTCGTCAAGACGATTCGCGACTCCAGTGATCTATAGAGGGCACCACCTCGGAACAACACATGGCGGCTTGAAACAGGTCACGTCGGGTCGGCCGGGCCGGCTGAACGGGAGGTGCATTCAATTTGGCAGATTTTCTTGGTTAATGCCCTATTTTCTAGATGTTTGAACTGCAACGGCTAAGTGCAGAGCACCGTTTTATTTTCCCGGTGCTGTGTATTTTTTTTTTTCGTATCAAACTTTTGTTTTGGAGATTTCGGATAAAACCAAAATTATAGGCTCCGGAGTGGCGGCAATTAGCTCGAATCAGTTTTGAACAGATAACGACGGCGGTGATGGCTGCAGAATTCTGCCATCGAGCGTAATTTTCAGCTAGCTCGCTCACCTCGACCTTCTGATTTAACTGTCCGCGAAATCAGGCGTTCGTGCGCATCCGCATTTAAGAAACAGCTACAGTCGTCAGCTCAGACGAAAAGACAGGCTTCATAAAAATTACTAGGATTTTAAGCAATTGCGTCTTGCTACAAGGAGCGAGTTAACCTGCTGGCGCCCCACTAAGCAGCTGAAAATGGTATTTCAATTAAGGTTTTAGTCTAAATCGCGGAGTCATTTTGACGATATATGCTGGTTAAGTATGATCCGTACGTATTATTTCCCCCCAAAAGCGACATTATTTTTCGGGTTGAAATTTCAACGTAGTTGCCTAGCTATTAGGTGTACGCACTGTTCATCGTGAAAAATAACGCGAAAGGGACAAGGACAAAAAGGAAGGACTGCACAGAACAGGCGCTGACTAAACAACTGATGTTTTATCATATTGGAATGTGTGGATGGCGTAGGGCGCACCGTGGATTTTGCACTTTTTCTTCTTCTTCGTTTCCCAAATAAACGCGATTCTCAATTCACAAACTTAAAATTTGAAACTGAAAATTGGGACAGGTGAGGGAGCAAAATCTTCTTGGTATTTGGTTCAAGGAGGATCTTTCATGGAAGAGCCATGCTGCCGAGCTAAAAGCCGATTTTTGTAAAACTATTGGCATTAATTACGTATAAAATTACAAATTTTGTTCCGCGCTGGCTACAAAAGAATATCTATTACTCTTAATTTTACTCTAAACTAAGTTACGCAATTTTGGTGTGGGGTACTACAACAACCACTTTAAATATCAATCAATTATTAACAGTACACAAAAAGAAGCTTTAAGGATGTTTGAAAACTACACTGGAGATTATAGAAACTTGCGCACTGATGCACTTTTTCTTATACATAACATGCTAACGGCTTATCAGATGTATTCTTTCAGACTGGTGCAATTAATTTATAAAATTAAATCATACTTGACACCAGAAGATGAACAATCGCCAGTGTATAACATGCGGCATCCAAAACGCAAAGTACCTGGTATAAGAACAAACCATGGAAGAGAAAGTTTAACTTTTCAAGTCGCAACAATCCTAAATCTCAAAAAAGATTGAAATGAACTGTCAAGTGTCTATACCGCAGTTTAGACGAAATATTAGAGCGTATCTTGTTATCAGTAACTTAGTTTCTCTTATTAATGCGAAAACGTTAACTGTCCCATGGAGGGAACCGACGTCATCAGCTTTTGAAGCCGCACCAAACGGCACCTTCCCCTCTCCCAATAAAGTGAAGTCTGTCGTCTGTAGCAGAAATCTGACGGATAGGCTCCCATTGCCTGCGCGCGTTATAGTTTCCAAGGAGCGAGGCTCCCATTCGCTCTTGCGCGGTGTAGCTACCAGGAGAAGCCCTCTCCATGGCAGCGCAGCGCACGCAGCGGCCCTGGCCGCCGGGAAGAGGTGCGGGCTTGGCTGCAGAGCCCGCACGGGCAAACCCGGAGAGGCCGCAAGGCCGAGCCTCGGGTGCGGCGCGGCCAGCAGTGATGGAAATGCCGCAGCACTTCCATCACTGTCAGGCATTAGGGAGTTTTCGTAGATCGTTTCCGCTGTCCCGCAACGCTCTCCGCAATCCGCTACGAGATCCGGGTTTCTACAGCCAAGGCCATTGGCGCGCAGGCGCGGTAGCGGCTTCTTCGTTGCGGAGGGCTTAGCGGAGCTTAGCGGAGGGGAGAACGCGGTCTACGAAAACTCCCTATTATCTGTAGCCAAGATAGCGGTCAGGAGGAAAACTGAATGGTGGAGGGCAAGCCTTCTTACACTTTTCGCAGGAACCAGCGGCTGCAAACAGAACGGCTGATGCCCGTTTTATGCTTTATGTGAGCGCGAAGTTAGTCGAAGTGAACAATTCGTCTCACGGGTCGCTTTAAAGGGCTGCCCAAACAGGACACAGCAGATGCCGTGCACGGCATTTGCTGTATACCGCGGAAGTGGAGGTTGTCCTCCGGTTCGCTTTGAGACAATTCCGCACCCATGGGATCCTCGCGTACCTGGCGGGCATTGATACCCCTGGCGCCGCGTGCAGGCTTTGGCCACGTACTGCCGTACTACCACCTGCTGCTGTGCCTCGCTCTTCCTGGCGGCCCGCGCGGCCGAAGTGGAGGCCAGGTGCCGGCAGCTGCTGCGGGACCTCTGGCTGCGCTACGCCCGCCGGGTCAAGTACCGCCTCCTGCCGGGCTTCTACTGAGGCCGTCGACCAAACAACATTCGGGTTGACCTGCGTGAAAAAGAAAAAGGAGGAACAAAACGCTTCTTTTGGAATGTCTCATTTAGTATGCAAGCGGACGCCGATTTCCCATTATGTATTTCATTGCGTGCACGTAAGGAAGATTTTTCATTTCAAATAAACAAAAATATGGAAGGTAGGCAAGCTTTTCTTAGCTAACTAGGCACGGAGGCGAACTGGAATAGGCAAATTTCACTAACTGTTTCACGCAGGCGTGACGCCACCATAACTGTAGTTCACGGGAGGCAGGCGTAAGTGTACGAGACAACAGATGACACCAATGACATTACTTTAATGAAATTAGAGTAATGAAGTTACTTTTTGTTGTGAGCAACGAATATTTTTCGAATGAATATTTGCCACACTCACTTGATTAAAATTGGAATTTGCTTAAAAATACTCTATGATTTAATTAATAAGTTTGTTTCTGTCATATCCAAAACAAAACGCAATAGCAGTGCGCTATGGTTTAACAAACAAATTCGACGGCGTAGCAATAAAGAAACGACTTTTGAGACGTGCTGACAATAAGCAAACTACCAAATTAGTAACTTCGATACAAAAAAAGAGTCACGATGACTATACTAATTTAAATCCACTCGTCGGCATCTTTTACTCTCAGTGATTTGCCATCAATGCTAGTAAATAACCCTCGCAGATTCTGGCGTGTGGTCAACCCCAACGTACATCTGGATAACTCTGAACCAGCATCTCTCACCAACATGTGAATGAAGCGTTGTATGTGGTTCCCAAGTCGTTCGTTGAGCTTCTAAATATTTTTTTCGCGTCTGTTATTACTTGTGAGGAAATTATGGCTTCTGCTCCCAAGTTTAAATACTCTTTCTGGCATTTTCAAGACTGAGATCGTCATTGAAGAGGCTGACATTTTCTTTTTTTATTAAACTTTAAATTCATTTCACCTCCAATCACGTTGGTTTCAACTTTCAATATCAAGATACTTAAAAATACATCTCACTAAAATCATAGATCTTTTTTTTCCCAATTATTGTTAATTGGTTTGATTCCGCAAGACATGTGTATAGCTAAAGTAATACCCATCTTTAAAGGGACCATGAAATGATTTTTGCAACTACTTCCTCCTTAGCTTCCCTCCCCAACTCAAAAGCGAAATGAGAAATCACGCGGTCGTGAAGTGCTTGGGCGCCGGTTACGATGACTTTAAGCTGGGCTGGGATAAATCAATTTAGATTTGGATTTTACTAATAGAATATCGTTTAGTAGGCCCAAAGAAGAAAGCAGAATGTCAAAAGCCCGACTTTCAGTACGAAAATTTGAAAAGACAGCGGACTATTTCGTACCTCCTTCCCTTCGAAAGCTCTGCCTTTTCGTTACCAGGCCCAAACGCACTTCACACGACACCGAACCTCACTGGAATCCATTCACCCCTAAGCTGACAGTGCGGTGGAAGCTATGCGCTTGCCAGTCCAATCAGCCGCCTCCCTTCATCGCCTGACCTCATTCTCTGCGCATGGGTATGCGCCGAGGAGCATCCATCACGGGGCAAAAGTGTGGGTGCCCAACGAGCACGTAGCTTCCACAGCACTGTCAGCTTAGAGGTGAACGGGGTGGGAAAGCAGCTGCTGTCTAATTTTGAGCGACGGGCTAATCTTCTAGGGAGAATGACTGTGTCCGGGTACACAAACGAGAATCCGTGCAAGGAGGGACTCCCCCCCCCCCCCCTCCTTGAACTCTTTTGGTACAATGCGCGATTTCTGAGTTGAGGAGGAAAGCTAAGCAGGAAAAAGTTGAAAAATCGTTTCATGACCCCTTTAAGCGGGGTCATGAAACGCTTTTCCAACTTTTTTTTCTGTTTAGGTTTCCTAGGGGTCATGAAACGATTTTTCAACTTTTTCCTGCTTAGCTTTCCTCCTCAACTCAGAAATCGCGCATTCTACTGAACAGTTCAAGAAGACGAAAAAAGGGGAGTCCTCTCTTGCTCGGAAGAGCCATTGTCCCCCTAGAAGATTAGCCCGTCGCTCAAAATTCAGACAAAAGTTAGCTTTCCCCACCCTGTTCACCCCGAAGCTGACAGGCTGTGAAGCTCCGTGCTCGTTGGGCCCGTCACACTTTTGCCACGTGATCACGCTCTCTCGCGCATACCCACGCGCAGAGAATTAGGCCTGGTGATGAAAGGAGGCGGCTGATTGGTCGGGCAAGTGCGTAGCTTCCACCCATAGGTCGGCATTTTAAGCTGTCCTCACTCAAACTCACGATCACCATTTTTTCCGCAATCAGAACTCACACCCACTCACGATCACGATTTATTCAAAATAGGGTCATCACCCGGACTCACCCTCACGGTTCGACACAAAACCAAAACTCACTCACCGTCATCATCACGGTCGTCACGCTCACAGATCATCACGGTCATCACGCTCACAGGTCATCACGAATCATCAGACTCACAGGTCATCAGACTCACAGGTCATCACACTCACAGGTCCTCACGGTCCTCACACTCACAGGTCATCACGGTCCTCACGGCACTCACACTCACAGGTCCTCACGGTCCTCACACCGACAGGTCATCACGGTCCTCACGGCACTCACACTCACAGCTCCTCACGGTCCTCACACTCACAGGTCATCATTCTCATCACACTCACAGGTCCTCACGGTCCTCACACTCACAGGTCCTCACACTCACAGCTCCTCACGGTCCTCACACTCACACAGGTCCTCAAGCTCATCACACTCACAGCACAGGTCCTCACACTCTCAGGTCATCACGCTTACAGGTTGCTTTCTTTGTTGTTTTTTTTTTTGTTTCTCGCAAGCCGTTGGTTTGTCTTCGCGTGAGTCGTGCGGCGGGGAAACTATCCCAAAACAGTGAATTTCTGAACCGCTTATCCAATTTGAAAGAAATGTACTATGTTTATGTTTATGCTCCGCACATTTCTACCAAATTTCGTTAACCTGGATTAATTACGAAAGAAGCTAAATGCAAGCTGACGAAAGTGGGTGTGTTGAACTTTCGCTTGCTGACAAGGGCGGCGGTAAAACACAAACGCTCCTTCCGACAGGTTACACAGACAACGTCGCAGTGATTAGAGCATTGCCTCGCTGTGCATACCTCGCACATTTGTGCACAAATAAACGATTACACATATATCACCCCCGTTTCTTTTTTTGTGCCATCCGCACGTACTTCTACGGAAGTTTATGCAGTACACATATATATATATATAGTAAACATATGCATCGACCAAACTTTTTTCTGCTTTGGGAGGGCGGTAATAGTAGGGTGGGTTCACGTGACGTACCTCTGGTTTGACATCTCACCATAATCCCTGTTGGCAGTGGTGTCCGTCAGTCGTATGCTATTCTATGAGCAGGGGCCGCGGAGGCCGAGTTTTCCTTCTCACTCGAGTTCTTCTGCTTTTGTTGATCAACCGTGCTTGCCGGAGTAGGCTGCGGTTTAAGATATCATCGGCCGGCATTGTTTTTCAGTCCGCTTGGCCTTTATAAAATACTGTCAGCATTTATTATATTGATACATGCAGCCGTCCTTGAATTGGTTTCGTTTGGATTGGTTTGGCATGGCTTTGCTTGGTTGGGTTGGGAGTGGTTTGAGGGTTTGTGGTCGTCCCGTGGGTCTCTTTGTCGCGCTCTCGATCACGTAGGGCGCACCACCTTTCATGTGGCAAGCCGCGTCATTCTTGGCGCGCAGTTCTATAATGGGCAATCAGTTCATAGAACAAGGTTTCATAGACAGATCGTTTCATCGACACTGCGATGTTTCTTCGACATTTGTTTCATCGATGTGTCATCCTCAGATCGTTTCTTCGACATTCGATGCTCGACAGCTAGAGCTTGCTACATTTCGTCGACACTTTTTTCTTTTTACTCGGACGTCTAGACGACATTTCTTTCTCTCTTTTTTCGACGCGGCGTTGGCTTCTTGACGTCTCGCGTTCTTCGCGTGTTCGCAGCGCACTACGGTGTGCGCTACGGACAGGGCGCAGGTGGCGCAAGCGCAAATGCTCCTCACTCTTTGTACGCATGCGCTGTGCGCTTACGCTGTTGGAGTGGTGCGTGCGGCGTGGCGGCCTTTTGGATACGTTTGGCCGTTTGGGCGCGTGCTCGCTCTATCTAGCGGATATTTGTTTACGTAAGGAGCGTGCCCTATGAAGCTGAAGCTCGGCGCTCGGCAGCCGGACGGCCGGACGTAATTGTTGCTTTCTGTCGTGCTTTTGGCTGCGTGCACACTCGAAGCTCGCGAGATGCTGAATCGTTCCGAACTTTTTCCAAAAGGGGTGTTTCTCGACGCAGTGGTGGCCTAGTATACCGCTCATTTTTTTATAGAATCATGTGAGGCTTAGTTTGTGCCCAGTAATGCACGCGAAACCAAAACTGACGTTTTGCATTCTCGTCTGGCAAGTGTTCCGAAAAAGGTAGTGACGTAGAGGTTAACCTGTTGGTTTCAGCAGTCCTTAAGAGTCGATGACCGAGGTAGTACATAGTTGTAACTTGTAGAGTCGGAGCTGGAGGAGATCTATCGTCTACGTCGTCTTCTTTTCCATTGTGCAGCTGACCGATTCTACGTGCTCGACCTCTCGCTTGAAGCGTAATCCTCTTTATATAATATTCAACAGTGCTCATCGGCACACAAGCGTCAGTACAGGTTATGACCTTGTCAACATTGCCTGAAGCCTATTCCAATTGTAAAATAAAATATCGAAGGTGTCTTCATGGTTCCTTTAAGCGTGCGTGTTTGCACGACATGAAGTGTCACAGCTTTGCGGCCGCAACACCTCACGCGGTCACAAAGTCCGCCCATATCAAAATTGAACTGGGCGGTGTTTTTAAATGCAATATTTAGCATTATTTCGCGCATTTAGTTCCCGGAAATTAGCAGCACATTCGGGAAGTTGAAGTTGAGTGGTATTTTTTTGCATAACTCGCGGAAATTATGACAAGCGGTTTCTCTAGTTATTTAGTCGCACATTCACAAGAAATATTATAATTTATGCTACATAATTATCAAACCCGCGGCGTTTCTGCAACCATCGGTTCGAGACAGACTCTCTGTCGCTCGGTTAACAAGTATTCAATCAACGCAGTAGCGCACTTCAACGACCCGCTGATCAATCTTGCACTCTGCTACACCATTGTAAAATTTGTAAATTTCATTACGGGCTTGAACCATCGCGATATGTGTCACAGGCCTTCAAGCGATAAGAAGTGTTTTAGAATTGAATTGTCAAAAGTTGGTTACCAAATATATTCTTTAAAGTGTTTTACAAGAAATTCTTACCTCACTCTGAGTACCTATGCATTCAACCATAATAACGTAAAAACGCAACATGAGTAAACAACGGGCAAGCCGGGAGCACAGCGTCATGCACGAAGCCCGAGAAGCCCGGGCAATTGGCGCCTCGGAGTCGCGTCCAGCCGGCGCGCCGGCAACCTGGCGTGGCCGTGGGGCAGGCGCCGCGACGTTGCGGCGTCGCGCGCCGCCGTCCTCTACTTCTCAGTGTAAGCAGGCTGCGGGCAGGCGCATTTAGAAACATTGTGGAACGTGGCATTTCGGATCGGCGTGAGCCTTTTTGGAACCGTTTTTCCTAAAAGTAAGTCTCAACTTCACGTCTCTATGACATCACCGGGTTCCTGTGACATCTCGCCTACTCCTAGAGTTTCCCCCAAAAATAAACGTCGCTACCGCTGCGTGAAAGACTGCCACAGTCGCGAAGGTGACTCAAGCGTCAAACTATACCGCTTCCCTTCAAGATCTTGGGAAGCGACACGGCGACAGAAGTGGATTACTGCAGTGCGACGCATCAAGTAAGTGAATTTTACATTAATTGTTGAATTGAACGAAAATAGATGTGCAGCTTTGGAAAGTGGTCTGACAAACTTGTTTTGCAAACTACTCGGCAAAATAACATATTTATACAAGTTGTTTTACGAGTCTCTGAGACAGCCACATAGAGAAATACGGTAGGAAAAATCGGGCCGATTGTTGCTTCGCTGTGACGTCGAGAATCAGGCGATCAGGTTTTCAAGCGAGATGCCCATCGGCCCGTTCCGGCACTCGTAGCTGTAGGCGTGCATTTTGTTGCGACTGCGCGCGCCGTTCGGCACGCGCGGTCGCAAACAAAACCTTCCAAACCTGCGAGTTTTCAAATAGTGGATTTTCGTAGAACAAATTTTTGTTTGCTTCGGCTACCAAATTTAATGCTAAGTCTGGTAACAAATGTGACGGCGTGCAGAAAACAGGATGAATGAAAGGAACAAATGTCCTTAAACGTAAACCGAAAGGTTTACGTTTAAGAAAACAGAAAGGAAAAGTTTTTCTTTAGAAAAAGCTCATGCGAAGCGTAAATATTCTTCTCACACGTACACCTTGTTGCCTGTCGCCTTTTTACACCAGGCTCGTGTACAGCATGCAGAGTTTGGTTCTAATTATCCACATTTTATTCTAGTGTCGTGGGGGTGTCGGGAGAAGAAGAGGACGGTCGAGCGAGGCGCGAGCGGTGTCCAGCCGGCGAAAAAAGAGGAAGAGCGTGCTGCACGAGGCTGGGGCCGGGCAGGAACGATAGAGCCGTTCTGGCTGGCCCATGGCGATCCCCTGAGCATTTCACCAGCGAGGTTCGGATCAGGATCGGCGGAAACGGCGAGCCCTGGCCATACCGGCCTAGGCCATGACGATCCAGGAGTGGTTCAGCAGCGAGACTCTGGCTGTGATAGCCCGGAACAGCTAGCCTAGCCTACGCAGCGCTGGCGTGGGAAGGACGATCCGCGGGCATGGACACGGACTCCGACTGCGAGTTATGAACGACGGCCGACAACTAGGGTCGGCGGGTCCGGACTGTCGGCTCTCGAAGATGGGTAACCGGGAAGTACAGTAAACCCATTCGCTGCCTTCTCGTTGTGTTGTGTCACTTTCTGGGAGACAAGCGAAGCACAGACCGATCGGGCGGCGATTATTATAGAGCGACCCCACCAGTGGTGAAGACAACTCAAACTGGTGTCCAAATGACAACTCTATAATATGCTCTAAACACTTCGACCTATCAAGGATCCGATGGTCTTAAAAAACCGCAAAAAAGAACCAGGGAAATGGCGCGCACGTACATACGGGGACTGCTAAAATTGAGGTCGCCGCCGCTTGCCACGGCCCGACGGGCAGACTGGCCGCCCCATTAACAGAGACGCCTCCGCTTGTGGCGCTGAATGCAGCACTCTCGTGGCACCGCCTGGCCATCGCCGGCTGGCTACCATGCACTTGCGCCATCTTGCCCCGAACGACACATAAAAGCATGATATCGCACAACGTGAAAGATGTCACTCGAAGCTTCGATTGATCATGACACCGCCTTTGTTGCACTTTCTGAGTGATGACTCATTTGCGAAAGGTACGGTGAGGTGCGCGGAAAGATAAAATTGTTTGTGCGACTGGGTGCTGATGAGGATCATGCGAGTCACTTAATTTTATCGCAGCCGTGCGAACGTTAGAGTTCACGCAATCATAAAATGCTATGCCCACCGGCACCAACTTGGCAACAGACGCCGAAATCCACACGAGCCTTTCTATGCCACAGAGAGAGGAGCGCTAACCGTTTCGAGCGCTTCCCCAACTCCGACGTTACCGCGCCGCCTCGAGGCGCCATCATTCCGTTGGCGTCTCGCCGTCTGCCGTGAAGCGAAGAGCGAACGCCGAGGAGAGACGAAAGCGAACCCCCCCCCTCCCCCTAATCCCCTCTGCCCTCCACAGCTGGTTGAGACATTGCGGAGGGCGCTGGCAAGGAGGAGCCTGCAAGAACAAGCACCCCCCCCTCCTCCTCCTCCGCCCTCCACAGGACCCAGCGCGTTTACATGGCGGAGGAGCAGGCGAGCGACAGCCAAACCAACCCTGAACCCCACGCAGTAGCTGCGAAGCGAGAGTCTCCTCGCCCACTAAGATGGCCCGGGAGCTCACGTGACCAACCCAGCTAAGATAATACCAGCGCTCACCGCGACTCATCATGGCCATGGTCCTCAGACTCACGTCATCACGCAGACTAATTCAATCACCGGACTCAGGTCTTGATTCAGGCTCGGGCTCATGAGCCTCGAAACTCACAATCACAATCAAGAGATCTCAAAACTCACGCTCATGAGTACTTCACTTAGAGCTCAAGCTCACACTCACACTCATGAGTCCTCAGAACTCACGCTCATCAGTTTTCAGAACTCAAACTCATGAGTTCTCAGGACACAAACTCACACTCAAGAGTTTTCAGAACTCACGATCAAACTCACGCTCATGAGTTCGCAGGACTCGCACTCACACTCACACTCATGAGTTCTCGGAGCTCACGATCAGACTCGCGATCAGACTCACGCTCATGAGTTCTCAGGGCTCACACTCACACTCACACTCATGAGTTCACATAACTCACGATCACACTCACAATCACACTCACCATTTTTCGAAACTCGCGGCCTCACTCACGATCACCTCAAATCTGGCGGTGAGCGTGAGTGATCGTGAGTGATCGCACTCATGAGTGAGAATGCCGAGGTATGCTTCCACCACAATGTCAGCTTAGGGACGAAGGGAATAAGTGAGGTCCGGTTTCGTGTGACGTGTGTTTGGATTCGGTGATGCGCTTTGGGAACCGCGGATGTATCACAGTGAAAAGGCAGAGAGCTTACGAAGGGGAGGAGGTACGAAATAGTCCGCTGTGTTTTCAAATTTTCGCACTGAAAGTCAGGCTTTTGACTTTCTACCTTTTTCTTTTGGCCCACAGAACGATGTGCTATTAGTAAAATACCAATCTAAAGGGATTTATGCCAGCCCAAAATTTGTTTCATGGGCCCTTTAAGCCCTTTAAGCACACCATGGAAATTGTCATCCGCAAGCGATGATAAGTGCCGTCACTGCACTCATTGGACACAAACGCGAATTGAAATATTCGTCGACGGATGGAGTGTCAGCGGGCGCATACGTCCATGTGACGCTGTGCTCGTGTCCAATGCTCGCTCGGCTGGAAGAGCTTCCGTTTCCGGTAGAAAGGCATACGGCCACGTCAGTTCACATGTTGGCTGCCGAGTACGGTTGAGTCGAGGAAAAAAGCCGACGTGAGCTTTCATTTGTTTCTGTGCGAAGAGGCAATAAAACGAAAACGGATCCCTGCTCTGAGATCTATGAACAAGCAAGGTTAATGTGGCTCTTCATTTGGGAAAAAAGCTGCAAACTCATTCCATGGTCCCTTTAAATCCGGTGATCGCTCGTCCCTACTAAACTATCCACCCATCTCACTAACCAGTACCATCTGTAAGCTCCTGGAACACGTCATACATTCTCAAGTCATGAACTTCCTCGAGGACCATCGTTTTAGAATTTCTTAAAGGGGCGATGCAACGACTTTTGAATTTTGCGCAAATACCGCTTAGAACGGATCCCTGACGTTAATGACCCGTGAAATACCCGTTCGTTTTTCACCACACGCAATCGAAGTCACAGAAAAAAATAAAGAAAAACGAGCAGAGTTCACCCCCTCAACTCGCAGCCAGAACAAGCGGCCACGTGATCTGGAGCCATTTATATGCCGCCAATGTTGATCATAGCCACGCTGGGGTTGGCAAGGCATAGGACACGCGCTGAGTTCCAGACATTGTTATGATTCGGCTGTTGCCGTCATTGCAGCGATTGGACACAGGACACTACCCGAATGCTTCTCGCTCTCGATTATCACGAGCCCAAATCGAGTGCCCACGCCATGCTCGGGTCCAATCTATGAACCGCATTCAAATATCGTCACTGGGCGGTACTGCTACCGCCCAGCTACGTCATCAGGTTTTGCGAAGGAGAGATTGAATGAAAACACTCGGCTTTGTCCTCGAAATTACAGCGCAACAAAGGAGTTTCTTGGTCAGTGGCGTTGCGTGCGAGTATCCTTGAGTCCCACTAGTGCCAGTAAGCTCGTGTAAAGTGAAAAACATTCCAATTGAATATCGTTGCAGCGCCCCTTTAAATTAACTGGCTACATACACCGGTTGTAACTTTTATTCGTAAAATATATCACTCCCATTGTAGATAGTTTAATTAACATGTGGTAGGTTATGGCCAGTTTAATCTTAAAATCCATAGACATCGTAACCTTTTAATACCTAGAACTCATGTGCATGTTATACACGACTCATGTTCATAGTCTTGTTAGGTCATCAGCTACTATAGCTCTGTTTCTTCAACCGTTGTTTCTGCAATAGTATATGCACTTAGCGCATTTTGGCACTGGTAGCTCTCGCGCCATAAAAGTCATATCAATCAAATAGAGGACCATAACATCTTCAAACAGTGCCATGGTGTTCGCAGGTGTTACTCGTGTGGCACTCAACTTGCCGGATTTGTTTAGGTCTTACTCATCTGTAGATGCTGGTATTCAGGCTGATGCAATTTCCCTCGACTTTTCTAGTGCCTTTGACCGCGTCCCTCACCACATGCTTCTACTAAAACTTGCCCTACTTAATATCCACCCTCATATGTTCCCGCATAGATAAGACTCCCTCTCATCTAAGACTTCAGCTCACTTCCGGTAATAATTCTAACTCTTCCTCTGTTGATGTGACGTCTGGAGTTCGTACAGGTCAGCGTGCTTGGTCCCTCACTTCTTTTTAAATTTATATTAACGACTTACCCACCTCGTTTCTTCCCGAGTTCGATTATTCAGATGATCCTGCGTCATTTATCGTAACATTTCTAATAACACCGATAGCCAAACCCTTCAGCCTGATCTTGACGCAGCAAGCGCATTGTGTTTAACCTGACTCATGACACTAAACCTTTTGAAAACAGAGTATGTCACTACTAATTGTTCATCTCCAATCATAACCTCATACTTTATCAATAACATTGTGGTACGGAGGTCACTTCTATAGTATAAGTACCTACAGTAGGTGTTAATTTTCAGCCGGATTTAAACTGGCACATACCACATTAATCTCACTCTTGCATCTGCTAATCGTTCACTTGACACATCCGGCGCAACCTTAAACAGGCTCCTGCTCACTTAAGAAAACTTTGCCTACATCACACTAATCTGCCTCAAAGTTTAATATGCTTCTGCTACTTGGAATCCTGACCAGGTTTACATCACAAATAACATTGAATCCCTGCAAAACCATGCTATTCGTTTTTTTTTTTAATTTTATTGTTACAGAATTTAAAAAAAAAAATCTTACTTAATTTTAAGTTTATTGAAGACCTCTTGCGAATTACCGTGCTCTCAAACATCACGTCGGGGTCGCCAATTTGTAGAATACGCGGTACGTAACTCTTTAATGCTCTACCTACAATATTTTACATTACATGTGCGGAATCCATGAACAGTGAAGCTGCGATCGCCAGGAGCTGCTATGTTCCGCCGGTCGTTCCGTCTCTCGAGCTCAGTCGCTGGTTTCAGCAACACGCCCTTATCTTTCTTCTCTTCTATGCGTGGAAGTATCACTACAAGTACAATCTCATTGCCGGAAGCTCGCTCGTCTAACATTGTTCCAGCAAACTTCATCGTGTCTGGCTTCACGAACTCTTTCAGGCTTCTCACAATACTTATCACCGATATAAAGTTAAGCGTATATGACAGTCATCTCTTCATGCCCAAGCATTCATAGCTCGGACAAAAATCGATTGGAACAACCTACTGCACATAGCGACTGAAGATCTAACAAAATTTCAAGAACTTGCTGTATTGTACTTTTGACAATACCATCTCACGTAGTTGTTTGTATTTTTTTCCTTTGTCATACTTATTTGCACTTATATATTCTGTTTCATTGTCTTCACGTGTTTTGTTTGTTTTGTAGTCATACCGACATTATTTATTTTATGTATATCTATGTACATGTAAACCTGCTCGCACACAAAAAAACATGACCACGGGACCAGACAAAGCTGTCAGGTCGATGACGCAAACGCGTAGCGCGCGCATTTGCATGAGCTATTGCGCAAATGAGAAGCTTGATAAAGACGCACGCTCGCGTTGTTGTTTAAAGAGTGTTGTCCGCCAAGCATGAAACGGGGTTGTCACATCCTTCATTGTGGCCTTCCGACCCCCATTCCAGTTTGCCCAAGCAGCTATTTTCCACACACGATTCACAGCATATCTCATGAAGTTATCACTGCAACGGTCCCCAGCCCCAGAGGTGGCGATGGACATGCAGGGGTCTCATTACCACCCACCCCAAGAACCAGATCAACAATAGGGATCCTCGCCCTCCATCTGATGGACAACGCTATCCCCTCACCTGCACGATGATGGAAGGACTTGAGCATCGACAGGTTCAGCTGGCCCCGAGGTACTATCCATCACAGATATCCAGCCAAGAATATTACACAGTCGTGACAAGAGCCGGAAACGGGGGCAACAAAGTAAAGATGCAAGAAACACCCTAGTCGTTGACTTGTGGCACGCTACGATGCTCTCAAAATATCTGCGCACATCATGTAGCGCAAGTTTCGGTGGAATACCCGCCAAGCAGTAGGGATGCAAAACGGTACAAGCTAAAATATATTTCAACAGGGCACCAAGTATTCAATACTCCTCACAAACTTCTCAAGTTCCTCATTTTCAACCAAATGCATTCAGCAAATTAAGAAAAAAAAAGGATTTCTGCTGATTAGCGGGTATCCAAGACTAAACAGCAGCAAACCATGAGCCGCACTGGTCGTACAGTTCTAACCCGGGATGTGATACGTGAAGGTGTGCACTGTAGCTCATTTAATCTACACAGACCAGCGCAGAAAGTGCAAGAGAAGCTGTACTCGCAGAACGAGTGAGGTACAGAAGGTCTGCAATCAAAGTATGTAGCTAAAAAATTGAATGCACCTGCTGCATAAATTGATAGCGCGACTCCACTGCCCCTGTGAGGGCAGCAAATGCAGCGCAGAAGACGAGGACAAGAAAGGGACACAAACAGGGCTTTAAATGCAACTGAAGCTTTATTCGTGTTGGTATCAGCTATAGATACTACCAGACACCAATAAAACTCTGGCTTGTTTTGTTGGCGTCTGTAGTATTCATACTGAGCGCCAACTACGAATAAAGCTTCAGTTGCAAGAAGCTGCCGTTTGTCCACATCCTTTGCGCTGAATTTGCTGTCAGGATTACCAACTAGCCCCTGAGGGCCCATGCTAGTAAAACAGCTGTTAAGACTGCTATCCTTCCTTCTCCACAGGCAGCGCACAATAAAAGTAATGTATGAAACATTTTTATTGGCCTCGACTCGTGGCACAGACCAGCAGGCAAGGTGGATGATGATAAACTTGGTGGGGTTCCCGAAAACAAATGCTTGGTTTCTGTGCAGTGGCCACGAACAGGCGCTGCAGTGTGCTCTGATGGCAAAGGCAGCAGAAGAAACGATTCCACTGGAGGGTCATCTACTGCGAAGAAAGAAATAGATTGCAACAACCTCAGATTCTGTTTGAAGCTCATAAAAATCAGAGCCGCACACCTCGTTCAAATACTTCGCACGTTACATATGAACTGGAACTACATATTACCATAATTTAATAACATTTTTGGAGTAACTTGTAACTTAACTTAGTCAAATTACTGTCACCTCTCAAAACCTATGCTGACACACAACCAATTCACCAGACTCATTTCGTGCTCAATATCGTCGGTAATGTTATCCCTACCTTGAGCGCTACTGTGAGAACAGTGCTGAATCAAGATGGAACGGTGCCAATGCACCGAGAAACTGGAGTAGACGACAGTGTGCAGGGACGTAAGAATGCCGAGCTCTGGTTCGAATGATTAGTGGTTAGACCTAAAGCTAGCTGCTTTTGTCTCCACTGCACTCGTCGAACGCATTTGAATGCGAAGCTAAACACTGGACGCCGGCGTTTCGTGTTCTAGTGCGTTCGACGAGTGCAGTGGAGGAGCTAGCTAGCTTTCTGTCTGTCTACCCACTAATCATTCCAACCACAGCTCGGCTGCTGATGTGCCCAGCGCGCTCTTGTCTCCTCTCTCCCTCAGTTTCTTGGCGCACACCTTTCCCACACTGGAAGCTGAATCACTTATACTTCATTTCCCGTTAGCATGGACTAACTGCGAAGATATGTACAGCGCGAGCAGGGTAGTTTGACTGTCTTGACTGAAGCACTCGCTGCAGAGGGCTCGTGCATGCCACAGGCTTCATCCAAAGCAAACAGCTCGCACTTTTAGCATGCACGACTAACAATTGTCTGTGCTAAGGTGAGACGAAGTATAGTCATCAGTCACAGCGTGCTTTGCTGACATCAGACGTAATAAAATATAATGCAAGTATTTATTTTTGTGAGTAATTAACTGCAAACTATACTCGCGACCTCAAGAAAATGGCAAGTTCTGTGCACATGGGCCAGAGATAGAAAATATTGAGGAGAACTCGTGCCTACAATACTGTGTGGGAGTGTAAAAAACCACAATATTTTGCAAAAAATGTGATTTTGGGTTTTACGGTTTTAATATTTCTTTTATACAGCAAAATTTAAAGAATATATCTTTAGATTTGATGTGATAAAAATATATGAATGATATAGTACGATCGTGAAATTAGTCAAATATAGCATATCTGTAGACTCCAAGGCAACCTGCAGAATAAGGCACGAATTCGAGGGAATTTTCCTCTGCGTGGTTCCTCAAGTTGCGACGTCATCCACCATCACATTTACGCTGGGAAGTAGGCCTAGGCGTCTCCTCTCCATTGCAGTCTTCTGTCGCTTCAATGTCTCACGGAAATTTATTAACAAATTCTTCTTTTCAGCACCGTGAAAATGTATAGCTACACATCTATGGTAGCATTCGAACACATTTTTTTTAAAACATAATTTTGGAGCGTCTTTACAGTTTGTACGCAAGAATTTCTGTTCTTAACATTGTCCTATCACAACCAAATTTGGCATGCATATACTTGAGAGTGTGTAGAATATAACCATCTAAGCTTCAATAGAATATATATTCTTTTATTAAAATCATCTGGTCGGCTAGTTGGCTATACATCTTGGTAAAATTAGCACAAAGACAAGGTAGGAAGAACGTAGACAAGATAGAGAGCACTACTTACAACTGGCATTTAATACTGTGAGAGAAAGACAAGAAGTACTACTTCTTCTCAGTATTAAATGCCAGATTCTAAGTTAGCGCTCCATCCCGTCTCCATGTTCTTCCTCCCTCGCTTTTGCACTAATTTTATCAAGATATATTCTGTTATATTTAAGGAAAAAAAAAAACATTTGTTAACCTTTCGAAATGTCATTTTTGCCATTCTTAATTATTTTAAAACGAAAAAAAGAGTTGCACATTATTTTTGTTTCTTATTGTACTCAGCGGTTTAAAAAGCGTGAATTAGTTTATTTTACTAGGCTTTAAGTGTGTTTCCATGCCCCACGTGTGCACAAGAACATAGTTTTTTTCTGCATGTACATTGCATCAAGAACCTAAAAAACAAGCTATATCAAATCATACACCAGATTTATAAAGAGAAGATACACCATACACTGTAAAAATTTAATTTCAGCATCGTAAAAAATAAAAAATATCTCCTAGTGCATGGGGTACTTTCGATTTGCCTGAAACTTTGCTAAACACACCAACAAACATTGCTGGAATAGTAACTTAAAATTGGGCCAACAACATTTTTTGCAAAGTTATTGAATTTAAAAATTTGTTCCTCACTGTGTTTCTCAAAGTGAAAGAGTCTACTGGCAACAATGAAGAAGTCGGCGTCTGCGGAAGGCAGGGGTTCACCCTTTGAGTGTAGACTTCGTTCCCAACTGATTACGAGCACTTTCAAGGTGTGAAATGAATGCTTTGGAAGCTTGCTCCGGCACTCTGCGCAGCAGCACGAAACAAATGCTCAGCATAGGTAGACCATCTTTAGGCAGCCCGCTCGACCTGCAAGCCTGCCTTTCCCTGACGTCACGGCACTCAAAAGCACGGGTATATTTGAATGTTGGTTTTGGCATCATTTTCACTTTCCGATTTCACAATAACTACTCTGCATTTCGCGATACTATATAGCACATCGGAAAAAGTGAAGGCCGGTGATTCCGAAAATATACTTAATTGAGGTAGCTCAAAAAATTGGCGGAGCACCAATTTAGGCCGGAGTTCTACTAGAGCGACAAACAGAAACAAACGACGGTGACAAGCCTCGAACCAGGGTATTTCGTGATTTGACAGGCTTTGTAAACTAAAGGAGGCTATGCTCAAACACGAGCATCATGCAAGTGAGGGTATCTGTGGCAGGCTTGAAGTCACTCATGCTTACTTCATGAGCACCAAACGACTAAACGCCTGCCAAAGGTACCATCACGAGCATGCTGCATGTGTTTGAGGCTTGTTGCTGTTGTTTGTTTCTGTTTGTCACTCTAGTGGGATGCGGGCATTAAGAGAAAGGCACCAGCATCTTGTGTCGGAGACGGAAAGGTGACTGTCCCGAAGCAGTGCGTTACAATTGCTCACGGTAAGTTCAAGAATGTTCCGAACCAGTGAGAAGACTTGCATGACAGCCGACAATGGGCTGCAACTTTCCAGAAAAGTAGAAAATCATAAGAAAGATCCGGGCCGCGCGGGGTTTTGAACTCTGTTTCTCCGCGTGTTAACCATATGCGTTGCCAACTTTGCTACACAGGCGCCAATAAGCTGCCCAGAAGTAGTCCATACAAGATTTGCTTCTCCGAATAAGACATGCTTTCTGCGCTTGAAACATGCACAGCCGGATAAAAAAAAACGCTGATCTGAAAATACATGTAGCAGTACCTTCCACTTACCAGACAAGAGGAAAATTAGTTTCACTCCAAGAGGAGCCAGACTTTTTTACTATAGGTTTTGAAAAGAGAATAAGTATGATAAACTGAAGAAAAGGAACTTCATTAACTTCGTTACTTTTTAAGAGCAACTTCTGCAGCTCTGTATGAAACGCAGTTCGTTTCAGCACGCTTGTCACGCTACGACTGGACAAAAATTATTCCTTAACACCAGAGTTTTGACGACTTAAATACATCCGATGGTTCGCATATTCAGGAATGGAATCAATATTACAGTTAAGTGCACTAACTTGTATCACCTGTCAAGTGATGCAAATAACAAATATGAGCTTTTCAGAAGATGGAAATCATTTCTTGACGAAGGAACGGTCGCTGGGACTGCTCAGACAATCCTTGCATTCCACAGGCCCACAAGAAATGCCGACACCGAAAGGCACGACTGCAGGTGCCCTTTATGTCCGAGTGTAAACAAGACGCCAAATAGACACAGCTGGAAGGAAGAACTTGGAAAGCAACTTCACGGAAGCCTCAGAGCTGCGCTGTCCGTGTCAATGTGTCTTTCTTTCGCAAGTTTTAACACAATATCAACGCACCCACCTCTAAACAGCCTCAAAGTGGCAGTCAAGATTTCACTAAGATGTTAAGCCTCTTTAGACACAACTATGACTGCAGTGATGTGATTGGCCTGAATCATTTTGGAGCACCTTTGGAGCAGCCAACAGTCCATTTCGGAGCAGCAAAGATCTTTTAGAGCATAAGCATACCTTTCATGTTTATTCACACCACTACGAATATTATGTTAAAGGGGCGATGCAACAATTTTTGTACTTTGCGCAAATATCGATTAGAACTGATTCCTGACGTTATTGACCTGTGAAACACCCGTTCGTTCTTCACCACAAGCAATCGAAGTAGCAGTAAAAATTAAAGAAAAACGAGCAGCGTTCACTCCTTCCAACTCGCAGCCAGAAGCAAGCAGCCACGTGATCTGGAGTCGATTATATGCCGCCAATGTTGATCATAGCCACGCGCTGGGGTTGGCAAGGCACAGGACACGCACTAAGTCCCAGACATTGTTATGGTTCAGCCCAAACTAAATCGAGGGCCCACACAATGCTCGAGTCCAATCTATGAGCCGCATTCAAATATTGTCACTGGAGGATACTGCAGTTCCCCAGTTACGTCAGGTTTCGCAAAGGCGAGACTGAACTAAAACGCTCGCTTTTGTCCTTGAAATTACACAGCAACAATGGAGTTTGTTAGCCAGTGGCCTTGTGTGCGAGTATCCTCGAGTCCCACTAGTGCCAGTAAGCTCGTGTAAAGTGAAAAACATTTCAATTAAATATTGTTGCACCGCCCCTTTATGATTTGTGTGTTGGCCAATCCAACTAGAAAAACATGCCCACTTTGCCTTCACACTTTTGTTCAACTTTTTGTTACCATAAACTGAACAGCAGGTTTGACTCCCTTGAACACAGAACAAACTGTCTAGTTGCACATACAAGCACTAGCCATGGCAACAAGATGCTGACTGATGAAGGTCAGTATATAGACTGCTGTGAATAGTTAAAGCAAGGAGGCAGGTAAAATTAATTGTAAACAAAACAGTATATTCCTCAGAAATAATGTAATAGAGTAATCTTGAGCACACAAACTGATGTTTCATTCAAGTTCTAAAGGTTGTAACAAAATTAAAATAATTGATTCAGATTAAAAATTATACATTTTGCTATTGGATTATGAACATGAACATAGAACTTAATGCTAACAAAAAATCGGCATGTGAATGATAAATGTACCGTTAAGGTTATTCCTAAGCTTGCTTCCACTGCATCTAATTTAGTTTTAATTTATTCTATGGACTGCACCTCGAACACACAAAGCCTATTTAAAGGCTGTAACTAAACAAAATAGATAAAATTAAGAACCAAGGTATAGAGCAGTTCATATAGTTTCTTGCAAATACCCTCGCTAAAAATTGAATTAAAAAATATATATATACATATATCGCCAGGATGTTGCAGTTTATCATGATTAGTAGCGGCAGTTCAAAAATCTCCACTGCAAAGTAGAGTCGTTACATTAGTGCTCACAAAGTTCTCTACCCTTTTTTTTTTTTAATATATCCGACGCCTGCATGTTTAACATATCCCGCTTTAGGGAGTGTTAAGCATGTGGGTGCACTGTGGCAAAGCAAGACAAGCAAAATCAGGCACTTACTTTGCAGTTGTTGTTTCCCTGCAGTACACAAGATTGCAGTGAGAAGCACATTGACAAAACTAACTTGCTGCAAACATGACTGAATATTGTGCAAATTCCGAGTACTGCCAGTGTTTGACAAAGAGATTAAATCGAACAGTGTTATTTAGGGCTATAACTGAAACTTCTGAAAATTCGCACAAGCCTACCATAACGATCCGGATGTGTAGCGGGGGGAGCAAATTTCTCACATTTTGGCTAAATGTAGCAGGAACTATACCCGTTTTCACCTCAAGAAAAAAGGACGTTTTGCTCAATATTCATACGCCGCGCGAAATAGTTCTTAGAAGATTTGGTTGTCGTAGGAAGAAGCGATGCTGTTGGCGTTTGAAACGTGTACGTCTTGATAAGATAACATGCGTCTAACCTAAAATGTGCCTACATATATCTCAATTCTCAGCATAAAGAGGGAAATTAGTAATGCTCCGCAAGAAGCCGTACTTTTTTTACTACGCTTCTTGGGGTGAAAACGAGTATAGCAGGATAAACCCTTTGGCACAGAAATCGCATCACAGCAAATAACATATCAAATTGATTTAAAACTTTTTTTTCTGCAGATACCGGCTACTTATCAGGTCAGTAGAGAATATGTCAGTATGTCAGTGACATACTCTCTTTGGAGCAGAATGCATTTGTGCTGTTTGTGGCAGCTTTTCCATGCCCTGCTAAAACCACTTTTTGGAAGTGCACTGCACCCACAGCCGGACAGCTGCTTCCAGCTGATCAATGACCGCTGAGTGGCTTTCTCGCAGGAGTTCTTTTATGGGGGCCAGAACCCTGCTTCACGTGAATGCATGCGACGCTGTGAGCACACAAACGTTCGGTCATGCATGGAGGCAGGCCTACTTTCAGACACATGAACCATCTTTTAGACACGTCACATGACCTGCCGGACGTGCATGTGAAGGGGCCAAATTGGCCCCAGTGGTTGCCACCCATTTGTAGCCATATAAAAACTCCCTTGAGGACATTAGTGTGCAGTCACTGATGAGCTGGAAGCGGCTGTCCAGGCCCTGGGTGCAACACACTTCCAAAATGTGGTTTCGGCAGGGCACGACAAGGCTGCTGCACAGGCGGCACAGGTGCATTCGGCTAGAGGGGGAGTATGTCTGGACATGTCTACTGACTTCTAAGTGGCTGGAATTTGCAGCAAGAATATCAACTGTAAATGAATATGGTACACTCTTGTACAAGACAAGCCTCCCAGTGAAACAAAATGTTGGTTGCCACTTTAGCTGCGCGGTTCGACAGATCAAAATTTCATGGCACTACCGTGCAGTCAGAACGTGAAGCTGCGAAAAAGGTCAGAAAAAGCTTGGTCGGGCTAGGCAAAAGGTGAAGGAAAAATAGGCCTAATGCATAGCAGTTATGCAGTCAGGCTGACAATTCTACTTACTCAGCCGTATAGGCAAGGGCCGCTTCAGTTAGGATGGCTAACTTTGGTCCGGCGACCCTGCGGGTGAAAAGAGCTTCAGTTGAGAATCCAGCAATCAAGTACACCCTTTTCTCACACCTGGTAGAAACAAATATTGGGAGCTAGATCGCCTTATAAAGATCTTCCCAGAATTATAATTGGGCTGTCAGCTTTATAAGTGGGGTAAAAGTGGGAAGCGTCTACAGGTTAAATCTAGAATACACAGCACTTCCAATCGTGGTGAGATGTTTTGGCTATGTTAAACGACCACGGAGCGACCCTAATTAGGAAATGTAAAACTTTTCTCCCAGCTGACTTCGAAGGGCTGCCGGCATGCCGAAAATATATTTCTGTGAGATAAACCCTGAATGTTTATAAATAAAAGTTTCTGAAAACATTCTTTGGAAGTTAGTATGCACAAATAAAACATTTCTAAAAAAAATCTTTTTCTGAACATTTTTAATTTCTAGGCAAACACACAGCAGTATCTTCCTTCACCACATAAAAGTGAAAATTAGTTCCACTCCATGAGGAGCCAGATTTTTATACTAGGGGTTTGAAGTTCAAATGAGCATAGATAAACTGAAGAAATTAAGTTTTATTAACTTCATTACTTTTCATCATGCTTGTCACATATTACTGGACAAAAATTACATCTTAACCCCTCAAATGGGGAGTGTTGTTCATTTTCACTTGTTTGGCTTTGCAAAGCAGGTCATGAAGACAGGTGTGTTATAAGTAGATTTGAGAAAAAATATACCATGCCGC
>JAZHYW010011591.1:0-17035 GCA_037355805.1 Ixodes ricinus | reverse complement strand
GTAGTGGTGCAAAACTATCGATAGTACTATCGATAGTATCGATAGTCGCCAGAAATATGACTATCGATAGTCAAAAAACTATCGATAGTACTATCGATAGTCGACTATCGAAAAACTATCGATAGTACTATCGATAGTCGACTATCGAAAAACTATTGATAGTACTATCGATAGTCGACTATCGAAAAACTATCGATAGTACTATCGATAGTCGACTATCGAAAAACTATCGATAGTACTATAGATAGTCGACTATCGAAAAACTATCGATAGTACTATTGATAGTCGACATATCGAAACAACTATCGATAGTACTATTGATAGTCGACTATCGAAAAACTATCGATAGTCGACTATCGTAAACCTATCGATAGTTCTGTCGACGGTTTACTATCGATAGTTTTGCGACACTAGTACTAGTTTGCGTCGCTCCCTCTTCTCTCTTTCTCGCTTTATTTTTTCAAATGGGATACCTAACCAGCCCAAGCGCTTAAGGCCCTGTCACACTGAGGCAACACGACGGCAACAGCAACACAACACGTTGTCCGACAGTCGGGCAACTTGTTGCTCGCTCCCCGTGTTGTCCTACAAACCTGTAACATCGCGGCAACAGCAGCACAACATGGACGACAACTAAAATGTTGCCTCGGTATGACAGCTTTCGGCAACAAAAACAGCAGCAACTTGTGTTGGACAACGTGTGTTGCCTTGACTGCTGGCTGAGCGAATTTCGGGCCGGCAACACGACAAGATAGATGGCTTCGATGACAGAGCTAGTTTCCTATGAATAACGTCTTACTCAAATGAAGGCTTGGAAAACGTTAGATAATAATAACTAAGGCTGGCATGCAGCTAAAATATTTTTGTGAATGTTGTTACAGTGTAATTACGGAAAGCGATTGTCGAAATGGTCACAGCTAGGGTCGTGAACGTTCAGACTGGTGTTAAAATTAGAACCGTCGAGAGACCAGCTCACATTACTGCTAGTGAAATAAAATGGCATGCCTACTCACCCTCTGATAAAGTATAATAAAAATAATCCTGGAAAGCGAAGATTAAAAAAGTCCAAGCATTAAAAAGACCGCTCTGATCATGGTTGTTCATGTTTGGAACTTGCAAACAGCCGCTACCAGACATCTGATATGTTTCAAAAATACCCAGGACGTTTTGGGGAATGAAGCGATCACATAGCAGGCGGTAGGTAAAAGCGTTGAAAAGTTTTATTCCACCGTTTGTTATGAAGGCCGATCGTGTCGGTGTCGCAGTTTTGAAACGCTGTCTGTTCAGCTCAACACCACGCTACGAAAGACGCTTTAGGGTCCTGCCGGTGCTTGCTCAATTTTACAGTAAAGTATGAATTGCACAAAAGATAGAACCGGACAGAAACACTTCATACCGGGTAGCGCAAATCCCGAACATATATCGGCAATCTCACTTTCCTTGGTTAGGGCTTTCCGCTTTGTTAGCGAATGAAAAAAATTTTGATAAACAGATTGTTTAATGCGTCAAATTAATTCCTTTCAGATGAAGCTCATCTAGGCATTAACTGAGCTCCTTGTTCTGACTCTGCGGGCTGCGTCTCGAGGCTGAGCCATCATTTCGTCCACCTCATCCTCCAGCCAGTCCCCTCTTTGTATTCTTCGGCAGTCTTCCAGGATGCTCTCGCAGGTTCGCTTTAAGACTACCGACTGCATGTATGCCATCAGCCTGTCGGTGACTTCGAGCTGTTTCATATATCCCTTAAATGTCTTGTCACCAGTCCATCCCAGGTCATCACCACTGGTACTCTAATTACTTTGCACCCGGGGTACATTACCTTGAGCTCATTTTTCACTACGTCGTATTTCTGATATTTGCGCAACTCGGTCTTGGCCAGGATGTTCTTGTTGGTGATGCCAACCTCAATCAGTGTGATTTCCTTCGTTCTCCGGTCGTGTATCCTCAGGTAAGGCTTGTTGTATTCAAGGGACAGTTCCGTCTCAATCTTTACGTCCGATTTTATCTTTACCCTACCATTTGATATTACCTTTTCAACTTTGTAATTCTTGTAACATTTTGATAAAATAAAGAGTGGAAAATACTCCCCGTGTCAAGTTTTCTAATCACAGTCACTGGTTGATGCCGTCCCGTCGTAATTTCCGGCCCTTCGAACGCACTACCACTTTGCAGTGTCACATTTCCAGCGACGCCGCGCCGCACATGAACAAAGGTAAACAATCAAGATGGCGGAGTGTTCCTCGTTGTTCCTCGTGTTGTCCCCGCCGTCAGCGCGGTATAACAGGGTTGTCAGACAACAAATCAGACAACACGGTTACCGGTCGGCAGCAACATGTTGTCCGACTGTTGTTGTTGCCGCGATGTGACAGGGTCGCCGGCAACACGATTTCCTTGTGTTGCCGGATAGAGTTGACCAACTGTTGCCTCAGTGTGACAGGGCCTATACCATCCCAACTTTGGTTCAGCTTTCAGTGATGCCGAAGACGGTAGTTTGGGTGAAGAGAGGGGAAGGGAGGCGAGCGGCGGTGCGGCAACTGTGTTCGCTCTAGATGCAAAACTATCGATAGTACTATCGATAGTCGCCAGAAATCGGACTACCGATAGTAATAAAACTATCGATAATGTCGCAGAACTATCGATAGTCGACTATCGAAAAACTATCTAGTACTATCGATAGTGATTATCGAGAAACTATCGATAGTACCATCGATAGTCGACTATCGAAAGCCGACTATCGAATAACTATCGATACTCGACTATCGAAAAACTATCGATAGTACTATCGATAGTCGACTATCGAAAAACTATCGATAGTACCATCGATAGTCGACTATCGATAGTTCCGCGACACTATCGATAGTTTTGGAAAAACTATCGATAGTATCGATAGTCGATTTATCGATAGTTTTGCATCACCACTTGTCAGCCCACTGTACAGAGATCACAACAAGGCTATAAAGGTGTCAGGAAACTCAAAAACTTTCAAAACTTCAAACAGAAAACAGTGCTCGACTCGATCGAAGGCCTTGGCCTGATCGAGAGAGACGAAGCACCCTGACAGGTGTGTAAAATTGGCGTACAAAAAAGATCGCGCGTGAGGGACAGGGACGAGAAGATGTTCCTGCCGGGTACGGAACACGTCTGTGTTGGGCTTACAACATGGGGCAAAATGTGGCGCAGACGGGAAACAAGCAGCGACGTCACCAACTTGTAGTCTGTGTTCAAAAGCGTTATGGGCCGCCACGCCGAAGGGTCCGACGGTAAGCCACCTTCCTTAGGGACGAGCACCACGCGACCACGTTTGAATGACGGCGGAACGGCGCCGGTTTCCAGAATCCCGTTGACCAGCTGGACAAGAGGGGCCCCGAATATTTCCCAAAAAGAAACGTAAAATTCGGCTGGCAAGCCGTCCGGCCCTGGGGCAGACCCAGTCTTCATAGCACGAAGGATCTCGAAAAGTTCATCGCGGTCGGTGGGACGCACGAGAGACGAGGCCAAGAACTCGGGGCAAGCAGGAACGTCGCCACAAAACTGGCGAACTTTCTCAGCAAAATTTTCGGATGCAAGGTGATCCGAACAAAAAAGTTGTGAAAAGAAATCTCTGAAAACCGTGTCTATGTCGTGTGGATCGTCGGAGAAGCTCCCGTCCGCGAGCTGGACATTATGAATGAAAGGCGGTCCGCCTCCACCAGTTCGCACGGCGCGGAGGCACCGAAGAACCTCTGGGTCATCCACAGGCCGGTCTTGCAGTCGCTGCTCGACAACCGTTCGGGAGGACAAGCGTAAAAGGCGCTGGTGTCGATCACGGAGGACCGCCAGGTATTCCGACATCAGGTGTGTGCGCGCGCCTCCACGCTGCACTGCGCGGATGCGGTTGACAACCTCGTTGAGGGCGTCGGTCGTCCTGCGTCGAAGCATCTTCCCCGCTGCTGTTGCAAGGAAACGGCAGTCAGCCTTGATCCCATCCCACCGGGTGTGAGACAGGGGAACGACCGTCAGTGACACCCCTATAGATCGTCGCAGGCTCGAAAGGGCTAGGTCATCTCGCAGAAGGGAGACGTCCATTCGCCATGTGTCGCCTCGCGGTTGCAAAAAACTGGAGACGTCGAAAACAATGGACACCGGGCAATGGTCCGAAATGTAGCCAGCGGCTATCGGAAAAGAAAGCACCGTGCAGGTTTCAATATGAGTAGCTAGGCAGGAAGGAACATATACCCGATCTAGACGGCTCGACGAGGAGCCTCGCGACCACGTGGACATGTACGCCGTTCCATTCAACTCCAGCCAGCCATCTCGCAAATTGTAGAGCGTAAGCATTCGTACAAGCTCACGGGCATTCGAAGTGGGACGTCCGCGTCCAGGGCCGCGAACATCTCGAACAGAATCTTCTACACAATTGAAGTCCCCGCAAAGCAAAAAGGAACCGTCGTCGGGAACATATTGAAAAAGACTACTAAAAAAACTGTTAGACGCCGAAGCACGCGCAGGCGCATAAACACTCACTACCCGAAACTTAGCATGACCCACAAAAAAGGAGTATACAAGGACGCGGCCGTCAGGATCACAAAGAGAAAAAGCGCCTCTAAGGAAACAAGTACGAAAAATTAAAACGCCTACGCCGCATGAGCGTGACACAGCAAAAGAAAAGTAACATGGGATAGAAAACCTCGTTTTAAACTCGGCTACATCTCGTGCGGTAAAAAAATTGTTTCCTGAAGAAAAAGCGAGATCGCAATGTTGCGCCTGAGCGAAATGTACAACCTCACGTTGTTTGTTCGGGGAGCGAAAACCTCGAACGTTCAGAGTATACTTGTACGTAATCCGTTACAAGTAACGAAATTACTTGTAATCCCTTACATTTATGAGTAATTTAGTAACGGAATAATTACATATTTTCTAGAGTAATTTTAAAGTAATTCCCTTAGATTTTTTACGTAACGGATTCCTTGTAATCTGTTACATTTTTTAGATCGACCTCCCCCTTCCCTCTAAAGGAAGAGTTTTTTTTTTTTTGGTAAAGTCGAGTTTAGTGACATTGCCACGCGCACTGACCAGTGCAAAGGGAGGTTTGTCATCACTCTTCATTTCCTCAAAGCCTTTTTTGCAACACCAAGCCCCTGAACCTATTTTATTTTTTTAGACTTTAACAACAATGTCAAAAAAATCCAAATAAACAGTTCTACAAAAAAAGGGGGGGGCAGTATAAAAGGCTTTTTGGGGGGGGGGGGCAAGTTATATCCGCTTTTTTTAGTCCCTTTGTTTGCGACCGAAGACAGGGAGTGGAGGACACCAAGTGACTTTGTGCCTCTTCGAGAAGCTCGAGGTGGTAAGTGCACAGACAAGAATTAACAATGTTCTTCTCGGTTAATGGTCACTACGGCCATTTTCATAATGTCACAACACGAGACAACGCTCCGTCTACCCTAAAATCCACTAAAAGAGATGTGATAATATGTGAAGGTGTTATTGCCACAAGCATCCGCGTTCGTTGCTGCACACTTATCATCTTCTCTTAGAACACAGAATACATTTTTTCCTGCTTCTTTCACCTTATTTGACCCTGTTTTAAAAGCTACTTCCTTTTGTAGTCCAACTTCTAGGGTTGGCCCACTTTATTTGTGAATTCCAGCCAGGTTATCTGCATCTCCGTCACCCTTTTGTGAGTCAGCTTTTTGTGAGCACTTCGAAAATGGTAATAGTCCTTCCTTTACTCTTCTTCCTGTTTTTACCCCAGTAGGAGGCATCTTATCTCAAGCAGATATATTTAAAAATATAACATGATGGTGGCTGACGTAGACTTGATATTCTGGGCTTGAGAGGAGAGTGAAACTCATGAGTGGGGACCGTAGCGCGGCTTACTTAGTACTCTGCGCTTCGCTGTCCGTGGCATCACCGGACGTCTACTGGAGAACACCGGAGTAAACTGCAGTCGGTTCGTGCTCCGTGCGTTTTTGAACGGCACCAAGAAGGGTACACACGGCAAACGCGCATTTACATTTCCTTGTTTGAACCGACGTTCTAATGAATTGTTGTTATGAGTGTTTTTTTTATTACTTATATTTATATACTGGAAACTTTTTGTTATTCACCAACGTCTCAACCGAGGCTCGACCTGTTCAGAACCAGGAAGAAGAATATCGAGCCCAACCATATTTATTAGTTAATTATCACCTTACTGTTACAACTGTTTTGCAAATGTCTGACAATATATGCCGGTATATATTCGCGATTTCGACAATGGAGAATTTCAGTAGATCGGTCCGATGACTCCGATAACGATACCCGATACTCCGCCGCCGCCTTTGCGCATTTTCATCATATCGTTATATCGGGGGCATCAGCGGTATCGGAACGGTCTACTAAAACTCGAATAACAGGCAATGGCTGCAACGAGGAAGCTTTGCTCTATCTTCGGGGTAAATAGTACTTCCATTGCTTCGCTAAAAAAGCTCAATGCATTCGTGAGGCACAATATGCCACTCCCACCTAGTGCCTCAGTTCAAAGAGATGTTCAGCGTAGCAGGCGACATATTGAGTAAGAAATAATGCAAAATGTCTGTCGAGACTTTCGAGAGCCAGCTGTTGCTCAAAATACTCAAGGTCATTAAATGGAACAGATTGTAACATTAAGAACTTGAATAAACCCCTTCCCTTTATTTCTTAAGTGAAGACAATATTGTTGAAAGTAACGCCGACGAATGTAACGGATTACTTCTGGGTAACGGCTCATTACATTTATGGGAGGGTAACTGTAAATGTAATAAATTACAATTTAGCCTTGAGTATTCGTGAATGTAATTCCTTACTATTTTTTAGTAACGTGTACAAGTCTGGTTCAGGGTAATCACATGCAGGCCCATAAAGAGAAAAAGAAATGAAAACAAAAACAGCATGGTCACAGTATAGGTTAAAACGTAAGGCTGTAGTCCTGGTCCTTGTCGTCAATGTGCTTCCGGAACGCTTTATTTTTATTTTTTTTTTGACGGTGGACTTGATGGGCCCAGTCGAGCCGCTGCTAGTAAGCTCGGAAGAGTGCGCTTTGTTTTCAACACCACGGTCAGCCGCCCCGTCCTCGCCTTCGTCAGAAGAGAAAAACCTGGACGACTCCGCGTGTTGGGTTGACGGCGAAAAACTCCAGAACGGGTGAAAGGCTCTCGTTCTGCCTCGGGTAGGTCCGTGCCGTCGGAGATGACCAGACGACGACAGGGCTATGACTCGAGTCGGCCACGGTCACCTCCTGCGAGTCAAGGGCGGCGCCGGAGACGCTGCAGCGTCATCTTCCGTCGCGCAGCGACGGGGAGCGCCGGTGGCGGGCGCACGCTCTTGGGCGATGGTGGGCGTCGCGGCAAGCAACTTGGCGCTGGGACGATGGGGGGCGTCGTCGGCAGCAGCTTGCGCCGGGATGGTGGGGGGCGTCGCGGCAGCAACTTCCGCTGGGACGGTGGGGGCGTCGCGGCAGCAGCTTTGCGCCGGGATGGTGGGGCGCTGTCGCGGCAGCAATCTTCCCGCTGGGATCGACGGCGCCGCGGCAGCAGCTAGCGCCGGGATGGCGGGGGGCGTCGCGGCAGCAACTTCCGCTGGGACGGTGGGGGCGTCGCGGCAGCAACTTGCGCCGGGATGGTGGGGGGCGTCGCGGCAGCAGCTTCCGCTGGGGACGGTGGGGGGCGTCGCGGCAGCAGCTTGCGCCGGGATGGCGGGGGCGTCGCGGCAGCCTTCCGCTGGGACGATGCGGGGGGCGTCGCGGCAGCAACTTGCGCCGGGATGGTGGCGGCGCGTCGCGGCAGCTAGCGTGCCGGGGATGGTGGGGGGCGTCGCGGCAGCAACTTGCGGCCGGGATGGTAGGGGGGCGTCGCGGCAGCAACTTCCGCTGGGACGAGATGGGGGGCGTCGCGGCAGCAACTTGCGCCGGGATGGTGGGGGGCGTCGCGGCAGCAACTTCCGCTGGGACGGTGGGGGGCGTCGCGGCAGCAACTTGCGCCGGGATGGTGGGGGGCGCCGCGGCAGCAACTTCCGCTGGGACGATGGGGGGCGTCTGCGGCAGCAGCTTGCGCCGGGATGGTGGGGGCGTCGCGGCAGCAACTTCCGCTGGGACGGTGGGGGGCGTCGCGGCAGCAGCTGCGCCGGGATGGTGGGGGGCGTCGCGGCAGCAACTTCCGCTGGGACGAGTGGGGGGCGTCGCGGCAGCAACTTGCGCCGGGATGGCGGGGGGCGTCGCGGCAGCAACTTCCGCTGGGACGGTGGCGGGCGTACGCGGCAGCAGCTTGCGCCGGGAGCGGTGGGCGGCGTCGCGGCAGCAACTTCCGCTGGGACGGTGGGCGGCGCCGCGGCAGCAACTTGCGCCGGGATGGTGGGGGGCGTCGCGGCAGCAACTTCCGCTGGGACGGTGGGGGGCGGCGCGGCAGCAACTTGCGCCGGGATGGTGGGGGGCGTCGCGGCAGCAACTTCCGCTGGGACGATGGGGGGCGTCGCGGCAGCACCGGCGCCGGGATGGTGGGGGGGCGTCGCGGCAGCAGCTTCCGCTGGGACGGTGGGGAGCGTCGCGGCAGCAACTTGCGCCGGGATGGTGGGGGGCGTCGCGGCAGCTAGCTTCTCGCTGGGACGGTGGGGGGCGTCGCGGCAGCAACTTGCGCCGGGATGGTGGGGGGCGTCGCGGCAGCAACTTCCGCTGGGACGGTGGGGGAGCGTCGCGGCAGCAACTTGCGCCGGGATGGTGGGGGGCGTCGCGGCAGCAACTTCCGCTGGGACTGGTGGGGGGCGTCGCGGCAGCAACTTGCGCCGGGATGGTGGGGGGCGTCGCGGCAGCAACTTCCGCTGGGACGATGGGGGGCGACGCGGCAGCACCTTGGCGCCGGGATGGTGGGGGCGTCGCGGCAGCAACTTCCGCTGGCACGGTGGGGGGCGTCGCGGCAGCAGCTTGCGCCGGGACGGTGAGAGGCGTACCGGCGGCAGCAACTTCCGCTGGGACGATGGGGGGCGTCGCGGCAGCAACTTGCGCCGGGATGGTGGGGGGCGTCGCGGCAGCAGCTTCCGCTGGGACGGTGGGGGGCGTCGCGGCAGCAACTTGTGCTGGGACGATGGGGGGCATCGCAGCAGCAACTTGCGCTGGGACGGTGAGGGCGTCGCGGCAGCAACTTCCGCTGGGACGGTGGGGGCGTCGCGGCAGCAACTTCCGCTGGGACGGTGGGGGCCGTCGCGTGCAGCAACTTGCGCCGGGATGGTGGGGGGCGTCGCGGCAGCAACTTCCGCTGGGACGGTGGGGGGCGTCGCGGCAGCAACTTCCGCTGGGACGGTGGGGGGCGTCGCGGCAGCAGCTCGCGCCGGGATGGTGGGGGGCGTCGCGGCAGCAGCTTCCGCTGGGACGATGGGGGGCGTCGCGGCAGCAACGCGCCGGGATGTGGTGGGGGGCGTCGCGGCAGCAACCTCCGCTGGGACGGTGGGGGGCGTCGCGGCGGCAACTTGCGCCGGGATGGTGGGGGGCGTCGCGGCAGCAACTTCCGCTGGGACGATGGGGGGCGTCGCGGCAGCAACATGCGCCGGGATGGTGGGGGGCGTCGCGGCAGCAACTTCCGCTGGGACGGTGGGGGGCGTCGCGGCAGCAACTTGCGCCGGGATGGTGGGGGGCGTCGCGGCAGCAACTTCCCGCTGGGACGATGGGGGGCGTCGCGGCGGCAACTTGCGCCGGGAGTGTGTGGGGGCGTCGCGGCGGCAACTCCGCCGGGACGGTGGGGGGCGTCGCGGCAGCAACTTGCGCCGGGATGGTGGGGGCGTCGCGGCAGCAGCTTCCGCTGGGACGATGGGGGGCGTCGCGGCGGCAGCTTGCGCCGGGATGGTGGGGGGCGTCGCGGCAGCAACTTCCGCTGGGACGGTGGGGGCGTCGCGGCAGCAACTTGCGCCGGGATGGCGGGGGGCGTCGCGGCAGCAGCTTCCGCTGGGACGGTGGGGGGCGTCGCGGCAGCAACTTGCCGGGATGGTGGGGGGCGTCGCGGCAGCAACTTCCGCTGGGACGGTGGGGGGGCGTCGCGGCAGCAGCTTGCGCCGGGATGGTGGGGGGCGTCGCGGCAGCAACTCCGCTGGGACGGTGGGGGCGTCGCGGGCAGCAACTTGCGCCGGGATGGATGGCGGGCGTCGCGGCAGCAACTTCCGCTGGGACGATGGGGGGCGTCGCAGCAGCAACTTGCGCCGGGATGGTGGGGGGCGTCGCGGCAGCAACTTCCGCTGGGACGATGGGGGGCGTCATGCGGCAACTTGCGCCGGGACGGTGGGGGGCGTCGCGGCGGCAACTTCCGCTGGGACGGTGGGGGCGCCGCAGCAGCAACTTGTGCTGGGACGATGGGGGCATCGCAGCAGCAACTTGCGCTGGGACGGTGAGGGCGCCGTAGCAGCAACTCCGCTGGGACGGTGGGGGCGTCGCGGCGGCAACTTGTGCTGGGACGATGGGGGGCGTCGCGGCGGCAACTCCGCTGGGACGGTGGCGGGCGTCGCGGCAGCAACTTGCGCTGGGACGATGGGGGGCGTCGCGGCAGCAACTTCCGCTGGGACGGTGGGGGGCGTCGCGGCAGCAACTTGCGCCGGGATGGTGGGGGGCGTCGCGGCAGCAACTTCCGCTGGGACGATGGGGGGCGTCGCGGCGGCAACTTGCGCCGGGATGGTGGGGGGCGTCGCGGCAGCGACTCCGCTGGGACGATGGGGGGCGTCGCTGCAGCAACTTGCGCTGGGACGATGGGGGGCGCTCGCAGCGGCGACTTCCGCTTGGGACGATGGTGGGGCGTCGCGGCGGCGAGCTTCCGCTGGCACGGTGGGGGGCGCCGCGGCGGCGACTTGCTGCTGGGACGGTGAGGGCGTCGCGGCGGCGACTTCCGCTGGGACGGTGGGGGGTCGACGCGGCGGCGACTTGCTGCTGGGACGATGAGGCGTCGCGGCGGCGACTTGCGCTGGGACGATGGAGGGGCGCGCATAGCGGCGACTTGCTTTGAGACGATGGGGGGCGTCGCGGCGGTGACTTGCGCTGGGACGATGGAGGGCGCCATAGCGGCGACTTGCTTTGAGACGATGGGGGGCGTCGCGGCGGTGACTTGCGCTGGGACGATGGAGGGCGCCATAGCGGCGACTTGCTTTGAGACGATGGGGGGCGTCGCGGCGGTGACTTGCGCTGGGACGATGGAGGGCGCCATAGCGGCGACTTGCTTTGAGACGATGGTGGGCGTCGCGGCGGTGACTTGCGCTGGGACGATGGAGGGCGCCATAGCGGCGACTTGCTTTGAGACGATGGGGGGCGTCGCGGCGGTGACTTGCGCTGGGACGATGGAGGGGCGCCATAGCGGCGACTTGCTTTGAGACGATGGGGGCGTCGCGGCGGTGACTTGCGCTGGGACGATGGAGGGCGCCATAGCGGCGACTTGCTTTGAGACGATGGTGGGCGTCGCGGCGGTGACTTGCGCTGGGACGATGGGAGTGGCGTCAGCGGCGACTTGCTTGTGAGACGATGGTGGGGCGTCGCGGCGGTGACTTGCGCTGGGACGATGGAGGGCGCCATAGCGGCGACTTGCTTGAGACGATGGGGGGCGTCGCGGCGGTGACTTGCGCCGGGACGATGGAGGGCGCCATAGCGGCGACTTGCTTTGAGACGATGGTGGGCGTCGCGGCGGTGACTTGCGCTGGGACGATGGAGGGCGCCATAGCGGCGACTTGCTTTGAGACGATGGTGGGCGTCGCGGCGGTGACTTGCGCTGGGACGATGGAGGGCGCCATAGCGGCGACTTGCTTTGAGACGATGGGGGGCGTCGCGGCAGTGACTTGCGCTGGGACGATGGAGGGCGCCATAGCGGCGACTTGCTTTGAGACGATGGTGGGCGTCGCGGCGGTGACTTGCGCTGGGACGATGGAGGGCGCCATAGCGGCGACTTGCTTTGAGACGATGGTGGGCGTCGCGGCGGTGACTTGCGCTGGGACGATGGAGGGCGCCATAGCGGCGACTTGCTTGAGACGATGGTGGGCGTCGCGGCGGTGACTTGCGCTGGGACGATGGGGGGCGCCATAGCGGCGACTTGCTTTGAGACGATGGTGGGCGTCGCGGCGGTGACTTGCGCCGGGATCGATGGAGGGCGCCATAGCGGCGACTTGCTTTGAGACGATGGGGGGCGTCGCGGCGGTGACTTGCGCTGGGACGATGGAGGGCGCCAGCGGCGACTTGCTTTGAGACGATGGTGGGCGTCGCGGCAGTGACTTGCGCTGGGACGATGGAGGGGCTATAGCGGCGACTTGCTTTGAGACGATGGGGGCGTCGCGGCGGTGACTTGCGCTGGGACGATGGAGGGCGCCATAGCGGCGATCTTGCCGCTGAGACGATGGGGGCGTCGCGGCGGCGACTTGCGCTGGGACGGTGAGGGCGTCGCAGCGGCGACTTGCGCTGGGACGGTGGGGGGCGTCGCGGCAGCGACTGTGCTGGGACGATGGTGGGCAGCCGCAGCAGCGACTTGCGCTGGGACGATGGGGGGCGCCGCAGCGGCGACTTGCGCCGAGACGATGGGGGGCGTCGCGGCGGCGACTTGCGCTGGGACGGTGGGGGCGCCATCGCGGCAGCAGCTTGCTGCTGGGACGATGGGGGCGTCGCGGCGGCGACTTGCGCTGGGACGGTGGAGGGCGCCGCAGCGGCGACTTGCGCCTGGGACGGTGGGGGGCGTCGCGGCGGCGACTTGCGCTGGGACGATGGAGGGCATCGCAGCGGCGACTTGCGCTGGGACGATGGGGGGCGTCGCGGCGGCGACTTGCGCCGGGACGGTGGGGGGCGTCAGCGGCAGCAACTCGCTGGAGACGGTGGGGGGCGTCGCGGCAGCAACTTGCGCTGGGACGATGGGGGGCATCGCAGCAGCAACTTGCGCTGGGACGGTGGGGGCGTCGCAGCAGCAACTTGCGCTGGGACGATGAGGGCGTCGCGGCAGCAACTTGCGCCGAGACGAGTGGGGGGCGTCGCGGCAGCAACTTGCGCTGGGACGATGGGGGCGTCGCGGCAGCAACTTCCGCTGGGACGGTGGGGGCGTCGCGGCAGCAACTTGCGCTGGGACGATGGGGGGCATCGCAGCAGCAACTTGCGCTGGGACGATGGGGGCGTCGCGGCAGCAACTTGCGCTGGGACGATGGAGGGCGTCGCGGCAGCAACTTGCGCTGAGACGATGGGGGCATCGCGGCAGCAACTTGCGCTGGGACGATGGAGGGCGTCGCAGCAGCAACTTGCGCTGGGACGGTGGGGGCGTCGCGGCAGCAACTTGCGCTGGGACGATGGGGGCGTCGCGGCAGCAACTTGCGCTGAGACGATGGGGGCGTCGCGGCAGCAACTTGCGCTGGGACGATGGGGGCATCGCAGCAGCAACTTGCGCCGGGATGATGGGGGCGTCGCGGCAGCAACTTGCGCTGCGACGGTGCGAGGGCGTCGCGGCAGCAACTTGCGCTGGGACGATGGGGGCGTCGCGGCAGCAACTTGCGCTGAGACGGTGGGGGGCGTCGCGGCAGCAACTTGCGCTGAGACGATGGGGGCGTCGCGGCAGCAACTTGCCGCTGGGACGATGGGGGCGTCGCGGCAGCAACTTGCGCTGGGACGATGGAGGGCGTCGCGGCAGCGACTTGCGCTGGGACGATGGGGAGCGTCGCAGCAGCAACTTGCGCTGGGACGGTGGGGGCGTCGCGGCAGCAACTTGCGCTGGGACGATGGGGGCGTCGCAGCAGCAACTTGCGCTGGGACGATGGGGGGCATCGCGGCAGCAACTTGTGCTGGGACGGGTGGGGGCGTCGCGGCAGCGACTTGCGCTGGGACGATGGGGGCATCGCGAGCAGCAACTTGCGCTGGGACGGTGGGGGCGTCGCGGCAGCAACTTGCGCTGGGACGATGGGGGGCGTCGCGGCAGCAACTTGCGCTGGGACGATGGGGGCGTCGCGGCAGCAACTTGCGCTGGGACGATGGGGGGCATCGCGAGCAGCAACTTGCGCTGGAACGATGGGGGGCGTCGCGGCAGCAACTTGCGCTGGGACGATGGGGGCGTCGCGGCAGCAACTTGCGCTGAGACGGTGGGGGCGTCGCGGCAGCAACTTGCGCTGGGACGATGGGGGGCATCGCGGCAGCAACTTGCGCTGGGACGATGGGGGCGTCGCGGCAGCAACTTGCGCTGGGACGATGGGGGGCATCGCGGCAGCAACTTGCGCTGGGACGATGGGGGGCGTCGCGGCAGCAACTTGCGCTGGGACGATGGGGGCGTCGCGGCAGTAACTTGCGCTGGGACGATGGGGGCGTCGCGGCAGCAGCTTGCGCTGGGACGATGGGGGCATCGCGGCAGCAACTTGCGCTGGGACGATGGGGGGCGTCGCGGCAGCAACTTGCGCTGGGACGATGTGGGGCGTCGCGGCAGCAACTTGCGCTGGGACGGTGGGGGCGTCGACGCGGCAGCAACTTGCGCTGGGACGGTGGGGGGCGTCGCGGCAGCAACTTGCGCTGGGACGATGGGGGCGTCGCGGCAGCAACTTGCGCTGGGACGGTGGGGGCGTCGCGGCAGCAACTTGCGCTGGGACGATGGGGGCGTCGCGGCAGCAACTTGCGCTGGGACGATGGGGGCGTCGCGGCGGCAACTTGCGCTGGGACGATGAGGGGCGTCGCGGCGGTGACTTGCGCTGGGACTATGGGGGGCGTCGTGGCGGCGACTTGCGCTGGAACGATGGGGGCGTCGCTGCGGCGATTTGCGTTTTGACGATGACTTGCACAGGGGTTTCCATAGAAAACACATCGGGTGACTTGATAGTGGTAGGGGTGACAGAGGAAAATTCACTCGATGAATCACCGGAGGGCGTGTCACCTGGTGCCACTGGACAAGCCCGCGGACGGATGGAGGGGTCGAAATCGTCACTGAGCACCTCAGAAACAGGGGGCCCTTGCCTGCGGCACCCTGCGATGGCTGGTGGGGTCGAGGGGCTCCCGCTGGGTGGGCCACAGCAGCGTAGGACCTACGCTGTGTACAGTCCGTTGTAGCGTGGGCGTGACCGCACCGCAAACAAGGGGCGGTGCAGCCCGCTGTTGGATGCCCGAAAACGGCGCAACGTTCACAGCGTGCGGTCTTGCAGGCTGGCCCGATGTGCCCTTCCTGTCCGCACCGGCTGCACACACGTCGCAGGCCACGATAATCCACCATTACTCGGTGCCCTTGGATGGTGATGAAGTTTGGTATCGGCTTCGTCATTTCCACCTTGACCACCCTCGTTCCTGTCAGAATGTCGGGACGGTCTCGGTACGACACGTACGTGATGGACTTTACTTTTCCGAACGGGGCGATGGCTTGCACGACGGCTTCCTCCGTGACATACGGCGGGAGACGATAAATGGAGACATGAAGGACGTGGACGCCGACTGCTTCGAGTGGCACCGCAACGTCACGGAGCACCAAGTTCCCTTGGGCTACAAGGCGGTTCGCTGCACCGATGCTGGTCACCGACGACATAAACCTTGTTCCACCTTGGTGTTGCAGGAACTTCAAACCTCCGGAACCGGCGGTTACTTGGAAAGCGTCCATAATCTCGTCGACGGCGGTGTCGGCAGGGACGCTGAACGAAAAACACATACCCTTGGCTGGTAGCACCGTGGATGCCATGGTTGGAAAACCGAGAACCCCAGGGACCACGAACAAACGTGGTCCCGGGGATGCAACAGAGGGCTACAGCCTGAGCGAGACAGACTGGGCGAAACAGCGAGGCGGCGAGACAGCGAGGCAGCTTGATCTTAGCAAGGAAGCTGGTGTAAAGTACAGAAATATTCCTACCCAATGTCGTTGCACAAGCTCCTTTAACCACAAAATCGAAAAGCGATTTTACACCAACTACCCCAACGTACAAGTGTGCTAGAGTCTCATTTTAGATTGCAATATTTGTTCCCGAAAGAACTGGGCCGATCCCTGCTGTACTGCAATGCAGGGCCGACCCTGGCAGGTTCCGGGCAAGCCCGGAGTACCCCACCTCGCTGCAAAAATAGAGTTAATATCGAGGACCCATATAGGGCCCCTATCAGATATTAAGCTGATAAGAACAGATACTGGAAAGAAAAGTTTATTTACATATGTACAGAGTCTTGGCACAAAGGTCACACCTCTGACAACAGTCGCTCAGAGTTGGTGGCACGCAGGCCACACTTCATCACTCATTTATGTCACATTTCAGTGAAAAACCGGAGTAGGCCGCAGCAAAATTCTGTTGTTATTAACGAGAAAAAACCTCGAATGCCACCGTCTCAGGAACTCTTGCTCCCCAAGCGTCCACAGTTGTGTCTCCAGATAGTCCGCAACTTTCTCTCTTAAAGTTCGAAGCATGGGGAACAGAGGCCTGAAACGGCGGCGTTGGACCACAGCGCGACACCTAAACTCCCACAAGACTTGGCGCGTTAAAATTTCTAACAGTCTAGTGAAACGGTTGGGTCGTCTCTGCGTGAGGAGGCGCACCCCGAAGGCCCGTGCCACTAGTGTCCAGAACGTCCTGGCGACAACACAGCCGACGAGGGCATGCTCATTGGATTCAATAGAAGGGCAGTTGGGGCAGCTGTCGGTAGCGGCAACTCCCCAGTGTGTCTAGTCTGTCTCTCGTCGGTAGGACACCCCACCGAATTTCCAGCCAGTATCGGCCGCCTGCACAGGGACGACCGCAGAAACAAGGCTCTCCCAGGACACCTGGGAGCTACGTGACTGGTGCGCCGGAGACACCTCTGCGGCACAAAGCGACTCGCAAGCGCGGGATGCTGGTAGCTGTTGAATGTGAACGCCGGGTAACTCTTGGGTCACCCGGCGCTGCATCGCGACGACCGCAACGTAATGCGGCAGAGGTGTCTCCGCCGCCGGAGCCAGGTTCCCCAGTCCCCGAGGCACGAGCGACCGGCGCAGATGCCCCAACCAGTACAGCATTAGAGTACGGCCGACATAGTCCACATCCTCCAAGATATCTAACACGCAGCGGAGGGCCAGTACCTGCGCAAACGTACTGAGACACGGAATGCTCAGGCCGCCACTGGACCACGGTA
>JAZHYW010011588.1:0-15665 GCA_037355805.1 Ixodes ricinus | reverse complement strand
CATGTTTATGCAATCGAGCCAAATAACAATCTTGTCTACCTTCCATTGTCGCAGAGGTGTGTCCGTCCTCCATGGCCGAGCCCACAGTTTGCAGGTCCCCGTCACCTGTCAAGGCAAACAACACGAGCTTAGTATTTTTGTATCAGGCGCATTGACGAATAAAGCATTTGTCAGTTGTCCTCGAGTCTTAGGACAAACTTCCAGCAATTGGTGCCACAAGGAAGGGAGTCTGGGACATCTCGTTCGACTATTAATGGGGAAACTGCCTGTGGGGGCACATCATTTGTAGACATCAAAGTGACAAAACTGAACCAAACTTTACACTGCATGTCGTGTTTACTCTCCAACGTTTGGTGACCGAGTTATTGTCGGTTGGGCTTCTTCCCAAGGCAATTAATTATGCCGCCCTAAGATGACAAGGGAAAACACGTGACCACAGGGGATCCCAGAGCTGATTTACACGACCGAATTCATCTAACATACCTTCCATTGTCGCAGAGGTGTGTCCGTCCTCCATGGCCGAGCCCACAGTTTGCAGGTCCCCGTCACCTGTCAAGGCAAACAACACGAGCTTAGTATTTTTGTATCAGGCGCATTGACGAATAAAGCATTTGTCAGTTGTCCTCGAGTCTTAGGACAAACTTCCAGCAATTGGTGCCACAAGGAAGGGAGTCTGGGACATCTCGTTCGACTATTAATGGGGAAACTGCCTGTGGGAGCACATCATTTGTAGACATCAGAGTGACAAAACTGAACCAAACTTTACACTGCATGTCGTGTTTACTCTCCAACGTTTGGTGACCGAGTTATTGTCGGTTGGGCTTCTTCCCAAGGCAATTAATTATGCCGCCCTAAGATGACAAGGGAAAACACGTGACCACAGGGGATCCCAGAGCTGATTTACACGACCGAATTCATCTAACATACCTTCCATTGTCGCAGAGGTGTGTCCGTCCTCCATGGCCGAGCCCACAGTTTGCAGGTCCCCGTCACCTGTCAAGGCAAACAACACGAGCTTAGTATTTTTGTATCAGGCGCATTGACGAATAAAGCATTTGTCAGTTGTCCTCGAGTCTTAGGACAAACTTCCAGCAATTGGTGCCACAAGGAAGGGAGTCTGGGACATCTCGTTCGACTATTAATGGGGAAACTGCCTGTGGGAGCACATCATTTGTAGACATCAGAGTGACAAAACTGAACCAAACTTTACACTGCATGTCGTGTTTACTCTCCAACGTTTGGTGACCGAGTTATTGTCGGTTGGGCTTCTTCCCAAGGCAATTAATTATGCCGCCCTAAGATGACAAGGGAAAACACGTGACCACAGGGGATCCCAGAGCTGATTTACACGACCGAATTCATCTAACATACCTTCCATTGTCGCAGAGGTGTGTCCGTCCTCCATGGCCGAGCCCACAGTTTGCAGGTCCCCGTCACCTGTCAAGGCAAACAACACGAGCTTAGTATTTTTGTATCAGGCGCATTGACGAATAAAGCATTTGTCAGTTGTCCTCGAGTCTTAGGACAAACTTCCAGCAATTGGTGCCACAAGGAAGGGAGTCTGGGACATCTCGTTCGACTATTAATGGGGAAACTGCCTGTGGGGGCACATCATTTGTAGACATCAAAGTGACAAAACTGAGCCAAACTTTACACTGCATGTCGTGTTTACTCTCCAACGTTTGGTGACCGAGTTATTGTCGGTTGGGCTTCTTCCCAAGGCAATTAATTATGCCGCCCTAAGATGACAAGGGAAAACACGTGACCACAGGGGATCCCAGAGCTGATTTACACGACCGAATTCATCTAACATACCTTCCATTGTCGCAGAGGTGTGTCCGTCCTCCATGGCCGAGCCCACAGTTTGCAGGTCCCCGTCACCTGTCAAGGCAAACAACACGAGCTTAGTATTTTTGTATCAGGCGCATTGACGAATAAAGCATTTGTCAGTTGTCCTCGAGTCTTAGGACAAACTTCCAGCAATTGGTGCCACAAGGAAGGGAGTCTGGGACATCTCGTTCGACTATTAATGGGGAAACTGCCTGTGGGGGCACATCATTTGTAGACATCAAAGTGACAAAACTGAGCCAAACTTTACACAGCACATCGTGTTTGCTCTCCAAAGATTGGTGACAGAGTTATTGTCGGTTCGGTTTCTTCCCAAGGCAATTAATTCTGCCGCCCTAGAACTTGTATGTTCCACACTTTAGCACTATAAAGTCAGTATTATATATGTACCATTCTAATAATTTACCCTTAAATACCTCCATTCCAATAAATAATGCTTAGGAATTCTGAAGCACCAGGTGCCTTGGCAATTGTCACAAAAGCTGGACACAGCAGAAATTCAGCTAGCAGCAATTTCACTGTGTATGTTATTTATCTTCAAGTTGAAAAACTTCCTCAATTAGAATCAACAACTAAAACGAAATGCACCACCAATAGTATCTTCGCTGACTCAGAAGTCAATCCTTGACTTTTTGTTTTATTCTTACAAGCGGAACTCGTTTCGAATTCGTTTCGAAAACACGAATAAGAAACGCGAGAGACAGCGGTGAGCGCACACCTCACGCAAGAACAGTTTCAACCGCGACCATGAACGAGCCGGCAGCCCGGCAGCTCCGTCAGCGAAACACGTTAAATTGATATGCAAAGCTAGTTCTCTAGCGGGATACCACACGCCCAATGAGTATGTCACACAAATACGCCATATAACAAACGTGTTGGATAAATAGTGGAGTACTTACACGGCGAAACTCTCTGCCGAGGAGGTTTCCTCTTTGCATGTGGCCGTGGCTTCAAATGCGCGAACACCGACGGCACGGCGTTCGGTTTCAGCTTACGTTTCCCGTCCGCTCGGTGAGCTTCGTACGCGTCTGACGTAAAATGATCCTGTCGGTTAAAGGGGTATTCCGTATTATTACAACCAAACAAATGGAAGCTGGCGTCGTTGCTTACCTCGCAGAGTCGTGCTTGGGTCGACGGCGTGAAGTTTTTACGGTTTATTTTCCGCAACCATTCGTTTCTTCTAGCAGCGTCCTGCTTGCTTTGCTTGCCAGATGGTAGCCTAAACAAAAGTTTGCCGTCTTCGTACCGGCCGCTACACCCGACCGCGCAGCACGTTGGCATCTTGCCAACCGCGTTGCAAAACACAGCGTCTTGCGCGCAGCCGTCTCGCGCGCGCAGCCGTCTCGCGCGAATGTACCAAGATGGCAGCCGAGACAGCCCGCGGTAGCTTCGCGAGACGATTTATACCACGTGACGTCCATCGACCAATCGGACGGCGGCGTTGTCGGTGCTCTGCCACATCAAAGAATGACACTACTTTCTCCGATTCAGTTACTTTAGGGAAAGCTGGGGAACAACCCGCCTGCAACACTAAAATTGCTGAAAAAGTGGCTCCGTCTGAACGGGACCTCCGCGCACTTACCCGCCCCTCACACTCCTCATTCGCCGGCCCTCACACACCCCTCACGCAGCACCGCCCTCATGGCCCTCACGCACCTCACACCTCATGCGCAGTCACCACACTCCCGCCCGTCACACACTCACGCCCGTCATGCACTCATGGCCCGCACACCCCTGCCACCTCACTACCCTCATGGCCCTATACCCCTCACGCACTCACGGCCCTCACGCCACTCACCACCCTCACGGCCCTCACGCACTCACGGTCCTCACAGCCCTCAGGGACCTCACACATCCTCACCCTCATGAGATTTCTGGTTCAGAACGTCACTGCCCTCACCTCACCTGTGAAGATGAGGGTGAGTGAGAGTGATGGCAGGCCCTCATGAGTGAGGTTTGCCGAGTATGTTGTAACTTCAGCGCGGGATTCAGGGTTGGTTTGGGAATTGCTCGCTTGCTCCTCGCCTCTTGTCGACGCACTGGGTGCTGTGGAGGGCGGAGGGGGGGGGGCGTGTGCTGCGGACTCCTCTCTTGCAGAGCCCTTCGCAATGTGTGCAACCAGCTTTGGTGGGCCAAGGGCATATTGGGGGGGAGAGGTTCGCTTTCGTCTCGCGCTCAGCGTTCGCTCATTGTGACTTATATCATCCTCATCATCACCCCGCCGCACAAACAATTTTATCGTTCCGAGCACCTCGCCGCACCTTTAGCAAATGATTCATCATTCAGGAAGTGCAAAAAGGCGGTGTCGTGATCGATCGAACCTTCACAATGTGAGATCTTTCACATTGTGCCAATATCACTGCATTTAAGATTCGCTCATGACAAGATGGCGCAAAAAAAAAAAAGTTCGCCAGCTCTATGGCGGCTTCATGTAGCTCACTGATCCAGCCGCCCAAAATACTATTTTAAGTTTGAGCACTAACTACTGCAGCTAATTAGTGCTAGTTCCGGCGTTATACACCACTAAAAGTTAAAGAGAGTGCAAAGATACGGACAAGCACGAGAAGCTGAACGGACACGGCACTGTTTTCTCCTCGTTCTTATCCGTGTCCTTCCACTGTTTTTATTTTTAACCTCGATATACCAACCTCAAACTTCAATATTGTACACTGCTGCTTAAGGTAATAATGCTGAAACGTTAGTGAAGGCGCTTTTCATCTAAAGAAGAAATTTGCGTTACGCATTTGAATACTATGCGGGAAAACAATCGTGGGAATATCTGGCTAAAGCGGTTCTTTGAATATACAGCAATACAATAACGTTTCAAATTGAGAACAAAAAGCTAAAGAAAGCAGGGTACAAATGTCGTGCTCTGAACTCTCTAGAGTCTTCGCCTCCCGAAAATGTTGTGGTACTAATTCATCATGTCAGTATTTCCGTCCTTTCGGTTCATTCGCCTGAAACGTGTTTTACGCATTAGCAATTATAATCAGTCAATTCCGCCAATGCAATGAGCGCGTACTTGCTCGACGGGAGCTTTTTCCTGCTGCGTGAAGATAACTCGCGACCATACGAACGTCCGCGTGTAATGATTACCGAATTTAATTACCTCGTTTCTTCATCGTCGTTTTTACTTTGGAATCAACAACTTCAACAAGTATTACGACAACATATATATGATTAATATCATTTTGAATAAAATCAAAAGTTCAGCACTTTGGAGATATCTGGTCGTTACCACAGTACTTCCTGCGTCGACTAACAAATATAGCTGAAGCAGTCAAAGCCTACGCTTATAGGGGCGAAGCTCCTTAGGGATCTGCTTGTCCGTCCGGCGTCCGTGCTCATATCGATTGCCATCAATTTCTCCTCTTCTTCTTCTGTCTTCTTAAAAAAGAAGACAGATAATAAAAATCATATGTCTTCTTTTAAAAATTAGAAAAATATATTAAAAAATAAAAAAACGACAAAAAAATTGTTTGCGCTGTCGACAGGATTTGAACCTGTGCGGGAGACCCCAATGGATTTCTACTTCATCGCTTAACCACTCGGCCACGACTGCAAGACGAGTGGGGGACTCTGAGTTGTGGTTGTAACTCAAGAGCTGGGGATGTCATGGATGAAACGTTGCTTGTAGCCGCTCAATGTCTATACAGGAGAGAGCGCTGCAGTCAAATGCGTATTATAATCGCGTTAAACTTTGCATGCATTGGCTCAACGTTTATAGACGAGAGACGCTGCGGTCAAATGCTCAAATGCGTATATAACCACGTTCCATACCACACATTCTCTTTCTGACATGGATGAAAACGAACGAAAGGCTCGGCATGCTGCGGCTCAGCGTCTACGCAGACAAGCACCACCAGAAGCTTCGCCCCAATCAACATCAATCACCACGTGCAGATGCGGTAATTTTTTCAATAACTTCATCAGAAAGTATTGCCTGATAAGACTACAGCCATTACGCACTATTTGTCGAAATGTAACGTCTAAGTGGAAATGGAAGACTAATGAACTGCTTAGTGTGGCATTCTCATTTGCTTTTGCGATATCTGAAACCTGGCAGTCGCCAGACGAAGGATTTAATATCAGGGTTCGTGATATTGAACTGAAAATGTATTACGTATTTCAGATTGCCAAAATCACGATGCACCACGTACTTGGACTCGTCACCGATATAAAGTATCGCTGAAACCACTATGGACAGCCGCAGTCCTAGGATACAGAAAAAGGAAATCATTGATAACGCCGATGGACAACGCGAAATTACTGGTTTTTTGTCTGTGAGAATCTTAAGCACCTTCCTGAACCTCTCACAAATTCAGCTAACCTAGCGGATTTTGCGCGTATTTGTCCCGATCGATTGACATGTCACCTTACGTGTTTTTTACAGCTTACAATGGATTGATCGGTTGTAGCACGAATCCCCCGATTTCATTTTCCCCGTCCCAAATTCCCCGTGCCATTTCCCCCGAGTGTCAAAATCCCCGTTTTCAAAATCCCCGTCTCGTTTGGCCCGAGTGTCAATATCCCCGTGCCCAATTTCCCCGCTATGCACCTGCGGACGATTCGGTTACGTGTCTTGCGGAGCACGGATCGGTTTGCATGTTCAGTGTCGGCTGACAGACTTTTCGGCGCACGGAATCTTCGATGCGTGGTCATTTAAACGCAACTTTTCATCAGTTATGACTAAAACTAGGAGTATTATTTTATAACCTTTATTTTCTTCTTCTGCGCATTACTTTTTGGCATTTAATAATGCACTCGTGTACCTCTGCTCTTATTTTCAAATCAACGCGCACTGTGTTTTGTGCCAGTAATTCATTACTCTACAATATTGCAAATTACAGGAGATTTATTTACACGTTTTAGCGTACACTTTCATGGGAGCGACGTCCACTACTTATATACCGCAATATCGCTGCACCCGCTTCAGGACCTCTTGAATGCTCAGCTATCTATTGGACAGACGCTCCTCGAGCTTCTTGATGGCCTCGTCTTTCTCCCACTTCGTTTGACGCTTTCGGGCTTGGCCGCCGTTGGACACCTGGAGAAGGGTGACTCGTGCTAGTGGCATCGTCTTGCTTGATATGCTGCATGAACGTGTAGGTAGTGGGGTGCGCTTTTCTATGACATTGTTAATTGTCCTGCAAATAAAAAGCACAAAGGTAACAACTTCTGGTAGATAAGAAATTTTGTACAAGGATAACTACATTTGATAATATTGCAAAGTATACTCACCGGTGCCAGGCTTCCTTAAGATTGTTAGTACGGGCTCCGCTGTTCTGAAGGTGGTTCTACTGGTGGATGTCGTAGTTCCCCAAAAGCCAGGTATCCTCGAAGTACAGGATCAGTTGTAGGACTCTTGGGGCTCGTGGTGCCGTTGCCTTCGAACTCCGCCAAGCAATACGAACAAAAGTTGGCGGGGCAAAGGCCAAACTGATTGTCTGCCGTACAAACAACGTAACCTGAAGAATCTTCTTGGCAGGCCTTGGAAAGTCCGAGGTCCTGAACCTTTTTCCAGATTTCCTGAGAAAAGTGGAAATGGCAGCTTCGGTGCCGAATGCCAGGAAACACGAAAAGGAAAGCCTGGATAAGGACCAGTTCAAAGTCCGTACGGACAACGTTGAGTAAAGGCCCATTCGCACATTCGCGTTTGAGCGCGGTGCGTTGCGTAGCGGCAAGCGGACGCGTTGCGTTGCGAAGAGCAGTCAACCGCAGTCAAGAGCCAATAAGAACGCGATATCGTCGCTAGCGGCTCACCAATAGTAAGCGAAATCCAAGGCAACATGGCGGCGCACAGCGCCAGCGTCGATGTGTTCGATCTTGGGACAATCCCGCCGGCTTCCCCGACGTTTTGTCAATCTTGAACCATCGCAGCCTTGGAAAATACACTCCCACCGCTCCCCAAAACAGAAAAGCAAGTTCTGCGGGCGGAAAACCGGACACGTATAGTTCTCGGAACTTCCCAGGTAGAAGAAAGTAACTGATGTTGAAGCTCACCCTCTTTGACGGCGCTGATTGTGGCCAATTGATGAAACAAGGACGGACACGAGAAAAACGTGCCATCGATGAACACCTCGACCACTTCCGAAAAATGAAAGAGCAGCTGCGTACAAAAGCAAAGAATACGGCCTGCACTTATGCTGATGTCGGAAAGCAGGAAGTCTCGCTTGTCGAGTGTTTCCGTATACAGCCTTCCAAAGTTAATCTTGGCACATGTTTCTTGGTAGGCTTGGTTGCTGCTTTCTCTTCTCCGGTACATGGTGCTCCTCACGCTTTCGAAAGTCGGCAGCTCCGGCATTACCATGTCACTTACCTAGAACAAATTCGTCCCGTCACAAACAAGTTTCAATCATGGACATAACGTGCAGGTATACTCGTGTAATGAAACATCTAATATAAAGACGCAAAACTGTTTTTACTTACTTGACCCACAAGGCTCAAGATCTCTCTGCTGTATATTTGGAGTGCTGGCAGATGCGGCTCCGATCTCACCCCTTACCTTCAATTTATTCTTCAGTGGCTGCCATTAGGTGAATGGTTGTGCTATGAAACATATGAACGTGATGAAAATCAATTACTGCGGCAGAAATGTTTAATTTGTGCTAAATTAGCGTCATTAATTTAGTCGCCTTTCAGGATAGCTAGACAGCTATCAGACAGTCTATTAACAAATCGCTTACCTTGTGTTTTCTTGATTACTTTTTCTTGTTTTGTGAGGATCGCTGCTTTACAGTTCAATGCCCAGTATTTGGCGCATCTCCAGACAGCTTTCTCACCTTTATTCTTTCGCTGAAATACTATATGAATCCGTCTACTATTACGGCGTCCTTCCCTTTATGAGTTCTTAAAAATTCGACCACAACCTCCTGCATCTTGATCTCAACTCCTTCAACCTCAACAACCTAGATAGCAATGTTTTCGCTCCCAGAAATCATCGAAGGTTCTCGAGGTTCTTTTGTATAGATCAACTCTTGGCTGCGCTTTCTCAGTGTTCAATAATTCTGTCAATATTTACTTAATTATTCTTAAAATTCTTGCTTTTAAGGTCGACTAGCCCGTGTTGGTAGCTTTCCGTGTTGTCCTTCGTTCCGTAGCCAGACATTGGGGGGGGGGGGGAGGGAGGTAAAGCCGGGGGAACTGATAAGGGGATAAAGGAAAGGGGTTTTGGAAGCCGGGGATTTTGGAGACGAGGGAGGTAACGCGGGAATTCGCAGCGGGGATTTTGACACAGGTGTTTTGAGATTAGGTTATTTCGTGCGCTGCCTGATTGATTGATATTGTGAGACAAGGTCAGAAACGGAGGTAACAGACACCACGCGAATATTTATTAAGAATTTTCTTCAATGGTATAAAAACACGACCTAGCAACAACAAAAATCTCTCCAGCACGCGTTGTTGCTGCCCTTCACCCCTCTTGATTTTTTTTTCTTTTTTGCACGAGAGCTAAATTTTGTTTTTCTTCTCTTGACATATTCTGGAACAAGAATCATCTTTTCTACAATCCTCGGCAAAAGTGATGCCACGACGAGCCCTCATTAACTCCCCGATATGAAAAACAATCTCTCCACTTAGGCCGCCGAAGCCGGCACGCTCAGGCATATCAAAGCCAAGAGCACAGGCCTTGGGTACGTAGTGTCATTCTTCTTCCAGAATGTTAGGCTGTCTTCAGTAGCGTAACCGGACCTGAGGTAGGAGTCCACCTCGGATGCCTGCGCGACTCCACTTTGCCTTTGCCTTTGCCGAACGTTACTTTCAGCTTTGCCCCTTGACTTCAGCTAGGGTATTTACTATACACCATAAGTTTGAACCCTGTGAACAGAGGAGCAGTTTCAGCTCTTGAGGAGGAGGAAAAGAAAGGTACTGAGGGGAGCCTATACCCTCCTCACTCCTCCTCACCTCCTCATCCTGCCTGCTACTCCTCCCTCCGAGCGGCGTAGGCACTGTGAGGATCACGTGACCCTCGTGACCTCACGGGAGTCACAGTCGACCTCAAAGGGTCACGCGACGTCACCGGGGTTATGTGGCCTCACGAAGGTCACCCGGGGGTCACGTCACCTCATTGGTTACGCCGACGGCGACGCCGCTTAAGCCGGAAACGGGCACCGAAGAGCTGTGCTCTTAGTTGAAATCGCTCGAAGCTGTGGAGCTGGTATCGATAAGGGATTTGAAGACTCTACATTTTACGAGCATCGTACTTGAAAAAAAAATTTAAAACTTCAGATATTTCTAAGTAAAACCACGAAGAAACTATATGTCCTCAAATATTTCGAACTCGTTATCGTCGCTGTTATGGTCGAATGAGTGAGGTAAGAATTTCCTTATAATACAATAAAGAATATATTGCAGCGAGTGCAGCTGACAAGCCGGCAGCGCGCTCGTGGCCTAACGGTTATCGCGCGTGCCTTCCACGCAGAAAGCCAGGGTTCGATTCCTGGCCGCGGGGCGCATTTTTGTTGACTCTAAAGTAATGTTCTGGTGAATTCGAGAACATTGTTGTTTGTTCTAGGTCCGAATGTTCTACGCGTCGAACCTTCTACGCCGATTATTCCAGAAGCCTACGCCTGTACATAAGGGGCTTCGCGTGGCGAGCCAAGTCAGTTTCGCTCCAGCGTTCGACTCTGCTGTCACGCCGACTTCGACGCCCGCGACGCTCTGCTTTCTTCTGTCCCCTTTATTTATTTTTGGGCACAAGTTCGCCCCATTAAACGTTTAGTTTCTTCAGTTATTTTCGCCTCATCACTTGTCATTCGTGACATTTTGGTGGAGGTGCGGGGTATCTCATTCTATGCCCGTGGAGCGTACCCCTCCAAAAACACGCCCGCCAAGTGACGTGCTCAGCCCCGGGAGGTTACCCTTCGCAGAAGACGCCAAAGCCCGAGCAAGCCGCCGTACCAAAGGCCAATCCCCGGAATTTGGACCCTTGCCACCGAAACCAAAGAAGAAGACCGCGAGGATGACCACGCCACCCGTCGTTGTCCTACCCGTCGCCGCCCGTACGCCCGTGTCCTTCCATGGTGAGCCCTATGAAGACATCGAGGACTGGCTACAGCAGTACGAGCGAGTGGCCCAGCACAACCGATGGACGGAAGAACAGCGCCTACAGAGTCTTTACTTCGCGCTCGAAGGAACCGCCCGGCACTGGTTCGAGAATCGCGAAACTTCCCTGACCTCGTGGACCGCCTGCAAGGACGCGCTGAGACGGACTTTCACCAACCAGTACCGACGGGAGAGGGCCGAGGACCTTCTTCGAATGAGGACCCAGGGCGCAAACGAGACGATCACCAGTTTTGTTGAGGATGTTCTGCGCCTGGTTGCTCGCGCCGACCCCCAAGCCACCGACGAAAAGAAGATGCGGATCCTGATGCGAGGCGTAAAGGATGACATCTTTGGTGGTCTTGTCCGCAACCCTCCAGCCACTGTCGAAGATTTCGTCAAGGAAGCCACGAACATGGAACGTGCCCTCCTCGCAAGAGCCAGCCACTACCATCGGCACTCGAGCATCGCTGCTTCTTCTGCATTGGGCCACGACATCAGCCCTAGCTTTACCGGCATTCGCGACATCATCCGTGAAGTCGTCCGGGAAGAGCTCCGCAAGATGCTCCCCGCTGCGAATAGCCCGCCCTCACTATCGCTCGCCGAAGTTGTCCGAGAGGAGGTTCACCGAGCCGTCCAGCCCGAAATTCCCACCAACACGACGACGCCAGAGGAACCAACGGTGAGCTACGCTGCCATGGCCCGACGACCGCCGCAAGCTAACGGCCAGGCCACAGCATCACCCCGACGAGACCCTCCGATGTCGCAGTATCCTCGACGTCAGGAAGGACAGGTCCAGTACGTCCGTCCGGAGCAAACCTCGCCGAGGAAGACCGACGTCTGGCGGACGGCCGACCGACGCCCGCTGTGTTACCACTGCGGGGAAGCCGACCATGTGTACCGCCGATGCCCATACCGACGACTCGGGCTGCGCGGATTCCACCCAAACGACCCGCGCCCCCGGTATGGTGAACGCCCTCGGGAGATCGACGAGTACCTGCGACGACCTCAGTCCCCCGAGCCTGCGTCCCGCCGAGAGTTCCGGTCGCCTTCGCCACGACGTCCCGCTTCGCCGATGCACCGACCCCGACGTGAAAGCCTGTCGCCCCTCGCTCCACGCCGGGGAAACTAGGCGCGGCAACCCCTGGAGGTGGAGTTGCCGAAGACGACCGACGCCAAGATCCTCCACGAACGTCGGAGGGCCCCCACTCGAACGCTACCAGAGACCGAAACGACGCTCCTGTAACGGTGTCCAACAACCTAAACGTCGTCATCGACGGCCACGACGCATCAGCACTCGTGGACACCGGAGCAGACTACTCAGTCTTGAGTGGGAGGCTTTCCCGCCGCCTTCGAAAAGTCACGACGCCGTGGGATGGACCTCAAATACGAACCGCCGGAGGGCACCTCATCACACCAGTCGGGAGATGCACTGCTCGCGTTGAGATCCACGGTGAGACGTGCCCTGTGAAGTTCGTCGTTCTGCAAGACTGTTCGAGGGACGTTATCCTCGGAATGGACTTTCTCTGCGAGTATGGCGCCGTCATCGACCTCGGGGCAAACCAGCTGACGCTGCGAAAGCCTGTTTTACCGCCGGTGGAGACCAACACGACGTCAACCGCGATCCGAGTTATCGCCGACCATGTGAACTTACCGCCGCGGTCGAGTGTTTTTGTCACCGTCATAACCGACGCAGCCATGCACGGTGAAACTCTTCTGGAAGGCAGCGTCCAACTGCTCCTTGAGAAAGGAATTGGCGTCGCACGAGGCGTAACGGATCTCCAAGAAGGACGTACAACTGTTCTTGTGACAAACTTCCGAGAGGAGCCGCAGCACCTAACGAAGGGTACCACCGTGGGCCACATCGAGGAGCTTCAGGCGCCAGCCGTGGTCACCGCAATCTCCGAAGAAACCTCGTCGTCACAGCAGAACAGCACGTCGCCGCCGCCGATCGACATCGACCCCGAGCTCCCAGCTCCTAAGCGCCGGCAACTGGTTGATCTCCTCGCCGAATACAGTGACTGTTTTGCCACGTCGTCGAAAGTTCGCCAAACACCAATGGCGAAACATCGCATTATTACCGACGACGACGCGCTCCCTGTCCACCAGTCGCCGTATCGAGTCTCCTTAAAGGAAAGGAAGGTGATTCAAGATCAGGTCCAGGAAATGCTCGCCGACGACATCATTCAACCCTCAAGAAGTCCATGGGCGTCCCCAGTCGTCCTTGTGAAAGAAGGACGGAACCCTGCGGTTCTGCGTGGACTATCGTCGACTGAACGCTGTGACGAAGAAGGACGTCTATCCGCTCCCCGCATCGACGATACGTTAGACCAACTGCGCCACTCCCGATATTTTTCGTCGATGGACCTGAAGAGTGGTTACTGGCAGATTGAAGTCGACGAACGCGACCGGGAGAAAACTGCCTTCGTCACTCCCGACGGACTGTACGAATTCAAAGTGATGCCATTCGGACTTTGTACAGCGCCAGCCACCTTCCAGCGTGTCATGGACACCGTGCTGGCAGGTCTGAAATGGCAGAGCTGCCTCGTCTACCTCGACGATGTCGTGGTATTTTCACGAGATTTCGACGAGCACCTGAAACGACTTCGAGCCGTGCTTCAAGCCATCAAGACCGCCGGCCTGTCACTCAAGCCAACAAAGTGTCGATTTGCCTATAGTGAACTTAAGTTCCTTGGCCACGTCGTGAACAACAAAGGTGTTCTCCCTGACCCCGAGAAGACCCGCGCCGTAGCTGCATTTACGCCGCCGTCTGACAAGAAGGCCGTGAGAAGATTCCTCGGACTCTGTGCCTACTACAGACGATTTGTTCGGGACTTCGCCAAACTGTCCGCACCGCTGACGCACCTCACGAAGGACGCCGTAAAGTTCGAATGGACAGAAGAACACCAGCGGTCATTCGATGAGCTGAAACGAAGACTCCAGACGCCCCCGATTCTTGGCCATTTCGACCAGTTCGCTGATACAGAGATCCACACGGACGCCAGTAACACCGGACTTGGCGCGGTGCTAGTTCAAAGGCAGGACGGGGCAGAGCGAGTCATCGCATACGCGAGTCGGACGCTGTCTAAGGCGGAGAGGAACTACTCTACAACTGAAAAGGAGTGCCTTGCTGTCGTCTGGGCAATAACAAAGTTTCGACCATATTTGTATGGAAGTCCTTTTCGCGTGGTCACGGACCATCACTCGCTCTGCTGGCTCGCGAATCTGAAAGACCCCTCCGGACGCCTCGCCCGGTGGAGCCTACGACTGCAGGAGTTCGACATGACCGTTGTGTACAAGTCCGGCCGGAAGCACAATGACGCCGACTGCCTGTCAAGAGCTCCTGTCGAGGCCGGTCCTGCCTGTATCGAAGACGACGACGATGAGTGTTTCCTCGGCGCTTTGGACGTCAGCGACATGGCAGCACTCCAACGAGACGACCCCGAACTGCGACCGCTCATCGAGCACTTAGAGGGACAAGCGAGTACGGTTCCCCGTGCTTTCTTAAGAATCCTGCATACCTTCTGCATGCGGCAAGGGGTGCTGTACAAGGAGAACTTCGTCAACAACAACACAGCATGGCTGTTGGTTATTCCTGCCAGCCATTCGAGAAGAAATCTTCCAAGGATGCCATGACGACCCAACGGCTGGACACCTTGGCTACAGCAGGACGCTCGCCAGGATTCGAGAAAAGTACTACTGGCCGAGGCTACCGAAGACCGTTCACCTGTACATTCGATCATGCCACGAGTGTCAGCGACGCAAAAAACCGCCGACGAAGCCGTCAGGATTTCTGCATCCGATTGCTCCCCCGTCCAGGCCGTTCCAGCAGATCGGAATGGATTTACTTGGCCCTTTCCCGCCGTCAACGTCGGGAAACCGCTGGATAATCGTCGCCACGGATTATCTCACACGGTACGCCGAGACGAAAGCCCTTCCATCAGGTACGGCTGTGGAAGTCGCCAAGTTTTTCATCGAGTCCATTGTCCTCCGGCACGGTGCCCCCGAAGTCCTCATTACAGACCGTGGATCATCGTTCATGGCCCAGCTGACGCAAGAGATCCTTCGCCTCAGTGGCACCGGCCACCGTCGAACCACTGCGTACCATCCGCAGACAAATGGACTAACCGAACGGCTAAACAAAACTATCGCCGACATGGTCTCCATGTATGTCGACGTAGAGCACAAGACTTGGGACGAGGTGTTACCCTACGTCACGTTTGCTTACAACACGGCGGTGCAAGAGACGACAGGAGTAACCCCGTTTCAGCTGGTGCATGGCAGAAAAGTAACGACCATGCTCGACGCAATGCTACCCCACGAACCAGCTGACGATGGGATCCCCGACGCCCAGGTGGTTGCTCAACGAGCCGAAGAAGTTCGCCAGCTTGCCCGACTCCGAATTCAAGATCAACAACGTGTCGACGCTACCCGGTACAACCTTCGCCGGATCGACGTTCGTTTCAAGCCCGGAGACCGTGTGTGGGTTTGGACCCCAATACGACGACGCGGTCTAAGCGAGAAACTCCTAAAGCGCTACTTCGGACCCTACAAAGTGCTTCGTCGACTTGGAGACCTTAACTACGAGGTGATGCCCGACGGAACAAGAACATCATCACGCCGCCCACCACGACCTGAAGTCGTCCACGTCGTGCGCCTGAAGCCGTACTACGCTCGATAGGACTGTGGACATTATGTGTTGCAAATGACTCTTTGGTTTCTTTTATTTTTTGCCGCCAGCGGAACTGGCCGAGCAGGCAGCGCGCTCGTGGCGCGAC